>SNQJ01S0020905.1:0-69123 GCA_010110895.2 Picea sitchensis
AAAGTATTGGAGAACTTTCTATTCATGGAAAGTGGTTAACCCTAAAATAATGAAAATAGGTTAAGTGACCTAGAAATGGGTTAAGTAACCTAAAAATGGGTTAAGTGACCTAGAAGATGAAAGTATAAATAAGAAGCTAGGATATCTTCTAATATGAACATTTTGGTGAGAATCCTTGTGGATCAATGGAGAGCTTCTTGTGAATATCTTTTGGAGTATTGATGTAGAGCTTCTTGTGAGAGAATCTTATTGGTGTGGATATATTGAGCATGATTGAAGATCTATTCTGAGGAAGAGAGCAAGAGGAGGATCTCATGGATGCATCAAAGTTTTGGCAATGTCGGAGATCTTGATAGCAAAATTCTCGGATTCACAGAAAACCCTATTTTCTAATGCCCACGCGGGTTGTCTGTGTAAAGGGTGCATGTACATGCGGGCTGGCTATGTATAGGGTGAGTGTACACATGGGATGAATGTGTACATGGAGCGTGGACTGAATAACCTCATGGATATTTGTGTTTCTGCTGGTGCCAAGCTCTTGGATGATGAGGCAGGTTCCAGATCTGCATTTTATGGCCTCAGATCTATCACTAAGACACTGGTATGGTTACATTATTGTCTTGATAGATGCTATTGTTTGATATGTTGTGAATTCTTAGGGAATTATTGGTATGGCTTCTATGATGTGGCTCAATTTGGTTGATTTGTTGGATGGATTGAGCAACACTCTTGTGATTCGGTAGTGACATGATTGCTATGGTATACTAGTTATTTATACATGATTGAGATAACATTCATATTGATTTATTGTGGAGCATGAGAAAGATATTGGAGAGCTTGGATGTGTTGTGATTGGCTGTGGGTCAGTTTGGACAGTGGAAGACAGAAGAGAAAGTGATTGCAGGTCTCAGAGGATCTGAGCATGTGAAGCAAAGAAAAACCCTAGTTTCTCAAAAGCATACACTTGTTACATCATACACTGGCCGCGTTCACACGCGGGCTGTAGTGAGCCAGGGAGCGTACACACGCGGGCTGCACCACTGACAGGTCACGTACCTTTTGACAGATTGATATATGTTGAGGATTGTTGCCTCATCTAAGTTGGTGCTGAGAATGTAAGCTGCATCTTGCATATAGAGCTGGTGCTCTTGTAGAGTTGTACTCTATTATGTTGTTGCTGATAAACCCCAAGGATTGTAGTCCGTAATAAAAAGAAAATTGTACATACATCTTGTGTTCTTTGTGTCCATTGTGATGATGACTTGTTGATGATATATTGCTGATATATTTTGTTGATATGTGCCTACATCTAACTGGTTATAAATGACATCAATGGGTAATGAATAAATGTTTAATGCTAATTTATGAGTTTTTGTGCAAGAGGGAAGTTTTGGGAAAAAAATCCCCACACTGATTCACCCCTCCCTCTAAGTGTGGTAGGTGTGTCCAACAAGGGGTTGATGAGCATGGATCCCAATAGGATTGGTGAGTAGACTCCCCTAGCACCGATGGAGGGGGGGTAAACAGATGGGGGAAAAGGTGAGAGAGGAGATGGATCCATTGAGGAGGATCCATAAGTTGTTACAATGAGGTGAGGAATAGGACGGACCTAGAAGAGTATAGGAGAGATATATCTAAAAGGTATGCAAGAAGAGTTGAGTCAAGGAGGAGAGCGAAAAAAATAAGCAGAAGGAAGTTAGTAAGGGGTGCACAACAAGGGGTCAGACCGAGAATGATGAGTAAGGAGACCACACTAGGAGGAAGTGTGGAAAAGTGTGATGTGCCAGAGAGGAGCACATATGAGGATAAACCCGCAAAGATGTGCATAATTGAGAGTGGGGTATTCAATGGAGATACTAATGTAGTGGTAGTAAGGCCCCAAAATATGAAGTCTGAACGCCTTGGTTGTTGTAGAGTGCCACAACTTCAAAGGAATATGAGACAAAAAGAAGAGGGAGAAAAGTAGTAGAGGAAGATGCAGGATCCCCTAATGGTGGGGAAGAAGAGTTAGCAATAGTGGATGGTATTGTGTGGATACAGGTAGGAAAATCTCTAGGTTTCCTCACAAGAAATGTCAGAAGAAGATGGAGTTACCCCCCCTTGTACATTTGTATCCAAGAAGAAATGACAATAGACATTGAGGTGATTAGAGTAGAAGCAAGAGTAGGAGAAGAAAGAAGGGAAACAATGAGTGAAGAAGAAGAAGCCACTGCTACTTTTCTATGAAGAGTATTAGAACCAACATCCCAAACACCCAATAGTCAGTTCATAGGACATAGTTCGATATTAAGGATGGTAAATCAAGATAGTACCCTGAGGTTACATGTTTTCCATGGAACGAGTAGAGACGATGCAGAGAAACATTGGTTCACTTGTGAGGCAATATAGTTTTTGAAGAGGATCACATAAAAGGCATCGAATATTGTGTAGCTAGAGACCACATTTAGGGACATAGCCCTGACATGGTATATGAAGTACAAGGAAATTGTGCCAATGGGATAGACGAGGTCCCTGAAAGAGGTAAAGAGAGATGTACTTAAGGAATTCAAAAATGCTAATTCTGAGTGTTGGCCCTTGACCAAGTTTTGGATATCCTTGGTCAGGTTTGACCTATTTTGGGACTTTGACAACCTGTCGAAAGCAGAGCGCGAGTCGAAGCGGAGATCGTGGGATCTCGGCCTCTTGTTTAGGGATTTTTGGGTTTTGGGCTATGTAACGGGCATGGGGATGTTGGACCATGGGTTTACCCATGTTTAGGCCCTTTGTAATGTATAAATAAATGTTTAGGGGATGCAAGAAGCAGTTACTAGTGGTTGATGGCTTGGTGCTATGATAAGTGCTAAGGCAAGATATGTAGTTGTGTGATGTTGTGCTAAATGTAGGTTGTAAATGCTTTGTGCATGTTGTGTTGAGAATTTGCAGAGATAAGTGCAAGTGATTGTAAGAGACTGTGTAAAGGATTTGTGCTATAACCTAGATCAGGGAAGGAGGACATAGCGAAGTGTGCGCAGATCTCATGTTCTATGCGGAGTAGGATTTTTTGGCTCTATGCATGTAGAAGATTGACATAAGACAATAAAAGAGAAGAGTTGGTGGACGTTGCCCCAGGCTGGGGGTGAACCACGTATATCCTGTGTTGTAGTTGTTTGTTTGTTATGGTTGTTTTATTGTTCATATGATTAATGCTTAGTACACTGATGTATGCTTAGATGAATCTGATATGATAGCTTAGTGCTGGATAATATGAATGAATACTAGATCTGACCTATGTGAATATGCTTAGTGCTTGAATATGTTAGATCTGGATGAATACTGTGATGCTCTGTTATTAGGGTTTACCTACGCTGTAACCAAAGGCTGAATACTAATTAAGTATAAATGCTAAGTTCTCTGTTAAAGTGTTACAATCACATATCTTTTTCCCAACTAAGGTTGCAGACAGTGGAGTCCTTCAACCACCCCTGCCTCTACCTTGGGTGAGACATCATCTGCTTCACAGGTGTTGTCGAAAGGGCCGGTAGTTAGGGTTTTGTTGGTGTGTTGTTGAAGTGTTGAACCCTGGGTTTGCCCCTATGCCAAAAAATGGTTTTATTGTCGGGACTTGAAACTGTGATTGCTGGGAACTGAAGAAAACGAATCTTTGTGCGTAGATTCGACTTGAAATTGCGATTGTTGGGAACTGAAGAAAATGAAGCTCTGTGCGTAGATCCAAATTGAAACTATGATTGTTGGGAACTGAAGAAAAGAGAAAGATCTGTGCGTAGATATGTTTCCCTAGTGCGCAGTATTCTACTTGACTTGTAAAATCTTTGTGCTAAGAAGAGAAGTCCGATCTAAAGAAAAGAGGTAAGATCAGTGATTTTTTTTCATTAAAGAGGTAATATCTGAAAGCTTTGTGCTTTGTTAAAGGTGAGATAAGTGGAAATTTTTGTTTCGAAAGTATGGATCTAGGTATGTTTGATAAATTTTTTCCTAGCTTGAAAACTAGGGCACAACTAGAAGAAAGAAGATTTGATATGAGTAGATCTAATAAGAATAATGAAATATATGTTATCCCTATGCATAGAAATAATGTTTGGACTAACAAATGGATGCAGGACCCTGGAAATAATTTTTTGTAGGTTAGCTACTATGATCCTAGTGCGAAGTGTAGGAAAGGTTGGGGATCATTTAAAATAAAACGAGGATTAACTCTTTGTTACAGATGCAGAAGACCGAGACATGTTGCTAAGGAATGCCCTGATAGAAGACCTAGTTTCCTTTGTTGTAAAGCTATGGACCATGAAGTTTTGGATTGACCTAGAATGATTGCTAATGTTGAAAGAATGAATATGAGACAAGAAAACCCTAAGGAAGGTCAAGAAACTAAGACCATGGCAGAACCCCAGAAAGAATAAGAGAATGTACTACTACAAATGAAAGAAACCCAAAATGATCACAAAAATGTCAACTTATCATAGATATTCAAAGAAAAAGAGTGCATAGAAATAAGAATAGGATACTTCGACATTGACTGTGTCATGGATGAGGAAACACAAGTGAATATAATGACAGAAATAACTTGGGAAATTTTGGGAAAGCCTTCTATGAGTACTTCACTGGGAGGAAAAAGATTATTTAGAGGAAAGTTGATAATCCTATGTGGACGACTCACCCAGATTAATGCTCGTGGAACTTTGATAGAGGAATAATTTGAGGTTGTTAAATTTATTTAGAACAACGCCCCATTTTCCATGTTACTAGGAAAAACTTGGATTGAGAAGGATCAGACCAGAAAAAAAGAAGAGGAAGTCCTAGAACAGAAAAAGAAAGAATTACAAGATTTCATGACTAAGAGGATAGTGTAATTTATTGAAGAACAAGAGAACAAGTCGAAGCTATTCTGAACCAGAAACTTGGATGTCGAAGTTGAAAGAACACAAGAAGACTTATAGCAAAGTAGAGAACCTACCCCAGATAGAGAATAAGTATTACCCTTGAAACCTAGTAAAGACCATCAACAACTCGAAGTTACTATGCCAAAAGGAGATAAGAATCAGAATGGAAATATGAATACCGAAACAAAGATCACAAGGAAGAAGGCTATAAATATCAGTAAGAAGAGAGCAAAGATAGAAAAGATGCAGAAGGTTCCAGAGGAGACTTCGCAGAAGGAAGGTTTGCAAAACTAGAAATTCATCAGGATATCAAAATTGCGCAACATGGAACTTCGCCATGGAGAAGCAATATAACCGTTGAAGGCATTATAACCATTATACCAACACTCCCGAATGGTTAGAACAATAGTTATGACCAGAAATCTCTCCATCAGACCATTGGGACCGCGCCACAATAGACAAAACAACATTGATGAAGGTCTCTTGTCCATTGGAGAGATCTGTTACATCGTTGTCTACTTATTCTGTCATCTGTTGCACCGAGAACACTTTTGTGAATTGCATCCAAACCAAATCATTGCTACCACGTTGTGTTTACTAAGATTTCACCACCTAATCTATTACATTGAGCATCCAATCATTGACCTGAGTCATTCGATCTTGAGCGTGCATGTCAGAAAAACTCAGTGCCATAGAGAAGTCGGTTGAAAAATTTCTAATTGATCTAATGGACAAAAAATTAATGTCTACAAGGATTTAGGATTCATCGATGAGAGGAGTGCAAGCCTCCCCATCGACTACTCATGGACCCCAACCATCCCGAGTTGTAGTAGAGAAAAGAACCAAGCATCGAGATGACTTGGTGAATGCGAAGTTAATCCCGACTATCCTACTCAACTACATCCCACCTCTGGCCAACGCAGTGAGTCTTGACAGTGTCCTGAGTGACTTTGACTACACTCTAGTTACTGCATACCTCCCGAAGGGGATACGTGCAGTTAGAACACAGCAGGATAAGATCATGACATTAAAATCCAATGACTTCTACCCAGGTAAGGCTGCAGACCGCGTCCTAGCACAAAGAATTAAGGATACCTATGGCGATGTAGAAAAGGGGATGTGAGGCTACAAGGTAGCTTCCATCCAGAATGGTGCAGTGCGCCTAGCCTGCTAGATGATCTCAAAAAAACTGGTGAGAAAGAACATACCTACGCAGGTCACGGGATTCGTTGTTGACCTCGTCGAAAAATTTGTAGAAGGACTCCAAATGAACTGGGCGAAGTACTTAGTCAACCAGCTAGAATTGGATTGTCGTGAAGCTCGGGATCAGGGATATGAATTCCATTTTAGCTGGTTGTTCATCCTCATCACATTTACTACTTGGGAGATGTTAGAGGGTGAAACCTTCCCGGACATTGAGCTGTTCGAGCCGCTCGCTACGAATTTCACCATGCTTTGGTACTTGAGCGATATGGGAAAACAATGGCAGTCGAATGCGGTGTTTCATACATACTATATCTAGCTAAAGAGATCTATTGGGGCTGTCCCTCATACGACGCCAAACACCCTACACCATTTCAGACCCCTCATAAAGTTTCACGCAGATCGACACTTTATTTATATCAATGCGCACGTAGACGAGAATAAAGAAGAGATGCAATCATACTATAAGCTCACAACGGAGGGCCTCGAAGAGATAACTAAGGAATGGTCTACAAAGCTCCTTATCCCTGTTGACCCTGCAGAAATGTCTGATCCCGAACTAATTGGAAACCTAGAGGCCACTCACGAAGAGCATGATACACTTGGACCTAGAAGATAGAAAAAGACCGAAGAGGTACAAAACCTGAGCAGCACATAAGAAGAAACTGCTTCAGAAACACCTGGACGAGGAGGTGACGATGAGGTAGATAAATAAGAGACCAATGGAAAATAAGATCAACAGAATCAAGGTGAAGTAACACTGCCTGGGGATCCTGTTGATGAGGCTGATCCCTCTAAGAAAAGGAAGGTTTCCCCCATGAAACCTACTTCCCAGAAGAAATCCAGAGCTAGTAAGACTAAGCTATAGACTGTACTCATGCTTGATGACTTTGACTTCATCATCGTAACCGTATCATCCTCGCAGGGCATTCTGTAGAAAAATGAAGTCAAACAAGCATCCATGTATGAGAGAATTGAGACAGAACTAAGAGAAGTACAACAAGCCCTTCACTTCAGCCGCGCAGTGTCCATTGTGCCCCCTCCATCAGAAGAAACATAGTTGGGAGATGAGCCTGCCCAAATCCTCAGAATAGTTGATGCAATTGAAGCCCACCTTCGTCGGGCACAAGAAGAGAAAGAATAGGACACAGTGGCCCTGAAGAAAGCACAAGAGGAAATTATAGAACAACGTCGAGTTGTGAAACATAAGAAGGATGAACTCCAAACCAAGTTTGAAGAGGAGAGAGCGTAGATCCAACAAGAGAAAGAGAATTTTCTCTCAAAGAATCTCGGAGTCAAAGAAGAAGTCAATAGAGAATTTCTCTCTTTGACAGGCTTAGAGAAAAAGGTAGAAGACCAAGTGGAGCATCAAGTAGCACAACTTGTTGAAACTATCCAACAACTTCAACATAAAATAGTAGACCTAGAGCTATAAACAGTGCCAAGCACCCCGCTGGACATGTGAGACCAAAGAGAAGCCACTACCTAGAGTGCAGTTGAGAGGATCTGAGCATTAGCTTTTGAATGTAAACAACTTAGCAGTAGAAGTGCGCAGACCTATGAGAGAGTTGCTGAAGACCCTGAACTAAAGGCACTGGAGTCATAACTCCAGGAGGCAAAGCAACAAGCAACGAAAGTACAGGCGCAGTTGAAGCCCCTATCAACAGTTGAGAGGATGAAGTGTTCCTGGGAACAACACACTGCTCAACAGTAGGTCCATGCCATACAGAACAAAGTCATGGAAGTGACTCAGAGTCTCCAAACAATCTAGGATGAAGCTTGATAAATGTTTGAGGAGATTGAAGGCTAAGGAGCAGAGCTCGATCAAGTAGTCACTACAATTGAACAACGCTTAGAGGGACCTGTCAACGAAGCAGTCATTCAAGAGTTTGTCTACCTGGAGGCCTTGGCTCAACAACAGGTCCAAGCAGCTCAAGCCAAGCTCAAGGTTTTTGAAGCAGAGCTACCCAGATCAGAGTGACTCAGGATGAGTCACATGTGACTGTTGGGGGCCTATTGGCCCTTGACCAAGTTTTGGAGATCCTTGGTCAGGTTTGACCTATTTTGGGACTTTGATAGCATGTCGAAGGCAGAGCGCAGATCGCAGGATMTCGGCCTCTTGTTTAGGGATTTTTGGGTTTTGGGCTATGTAATGGRTATGGGGATGTCGACCCATGGGTTTACCCATGTGTAGGCCCTTTGTAATGTATAAATACATGTTTAGGCGATGTAAGAAGCAGTTACTAGTGGMTGATGGCTTGGTGCTATGCTAAGTGCTCAGGCAAGATATGTAGCTATGTGATGTTGTGCTAAATGCAGGTTGTAAATGATTTGTGCATGCTGTGTTGAGAACTTACAGAGTTAAGTGCAAGTGATTGTAAGAGACTGTGTAAAGGATTTGTGCTGTAACCTAGCTTAGGGAAGGAGGATCTAGCGAAGTGCATGTAGAGCTCCTTTCTTATGCAGAGTAGGATTTTTTGGCTGTGTGCATGTAGAAGATTGACAGAAGACATTAAAAGAGAAGAAGAGTTGGTGGACGTAGCCCTAGGCTGGGGGTGAACCATGTATATCTTGTGTTGTGGTTATCTTTTTTTTATGGTTGTTTTATTRTTCATATGATTAATGCTTAGTACATTGATGTATGCTTAGATGAATTTGATATGATARCTTAGTGCTAGATAATATGAATGAATACTAGATTTGACCTATGTGAATATGCTTAGTGCTTGAATATGTTAGATGTGGATGAATACTGCGATGCTCTGTTATTAGGGTTTACCTGCACTATAACCAAAGGCTGAATACTAATGAACTATATCTGCTAAGTGCTTCGTTAAAGTGTTACAATCAGAGATATGTGTCCCAGCTAAGGTTGCAGACACTGGACTCCTGCAACCACCCCTGCCTCTACCTCGGATGAGACCTCATCTACTTCGCAGGTGTTGTCGAAAGGGTTGGTAGTTAGGGTTTTTTTGGTGCAATGTTGAAGCGTTGAACTCTGGGTCTACCCCTTTGCCAACACCAAGTCTCAATGCATTAAAAAGATTAAGGATAGTAAGAAGAAACTAGGAGAAACTGTGTGGGATTATGACCAATGGCTCAATATTTTGTTGGATAGGTGGGCATTTCAGATCCAGGACGCGCAACATAAATAATGGATCATTGCAAGGTTGCTTCCCCATATCTGAGTATCGCTTACCTAGCAGGAGGTGAATACTCAAGAAAAAGTGGTGGATATTGTGATGCACCTGGAGGCTACACTTGGAGGCAGAGAGTCATTGGAAGGTTTGGCGTAGGCACAATCTCAGCGGGCCAACCTGACGATGTAATGGAAAGATATGGAAAAGACAAAAGTCATGTGCGATCATGTATGATGTACATTGTGCAGGTCAGAGGGGCATCATAGAGATGGATGTTTTACACTAGGAAACTATATGGAAATGGGTGTTTCGAGTCCATTTCCTATTGGACCTCAAGTGAAGTGGTGTGAAATTTGTAGGGAGTGGGGCCATATACCACCCCACTTCCCAATATTGGAAAAGTATCAGAAGATGCATCATACTCCATTCCGTGAATTCTTCAAGTCCATGGGACACAATGTGAACAACTTCCAGTCACTCCAGCTAATGCAAGAACATACTCACGATGCATTCTAGGTTCAAGAGGAACAAAAGGTTGGTGACTGTAGCAGTACTGAGAGAGGTGGCTATGAAGGAGGTCCCAGAGCTGGATATGGTCACGGTTGTGGATGAAGATATGGAGGAGGGGGAGGTAGACCCCCCACTTTTTTTAACTATGGAGAGATAGGCCATGTGTCAAAAATTTGTACCAAACTGCACACTCTCTATTGGTACTACTACAACCCCAAGAATGTTATAGAGGATTGTCCTGACTTACTGAAGAAGTGGGAAGAGAAGAAGGAAAATTGCAATATGGTGCATGTGGAGTCGCCCGAGAATGAGAAAAATGATGATGATGTTGATGTATGGGTGATAACTTGAGGCAGACACAAGACGATAATGGACTTCAATCATGGTGAAATCTCGGGTCAAAGTATGGAGGGGAAGACAAGAAATGTGATGCATCCCCCTCCTAAGTTTGATGTTGCTCAAAAAAATAAATTTCTATGTGATGTGTAGAGGGACATAGAGAAAGAAAGAGAATGAAAAAAGATATAACATGCAACAAAACAGTCACTTGAGGAGACCCGAATCCATGAGGAATTAAAATGAGCGACATAGAGGTCATTGGAAGAGGCGCATATTCATGAAGAATTGTAGTGCACCACTCAAATGTCATTGGAGGAAGCTCATGTGCATGAAGAAATACATCAAGGGATGTAGAGGTTATTGGCATAAGTTCACAAAAAAGAGGAGATGCAATGCACGAAATAAAGGGAGACGAAGGAACATGTGCATGAGGAGTTGAAGTGCATCGCATGTGAAGAAACATTGTGTGACTTGGGTCATGAAACAAGAATTGAGGACCAAGTAAGTAACTTATTACTGTGTTATTTGAGATTTTTAGGTGATCTTGATGTTGTGAAAAAGTTGACAGAGATGTTAGAAACCGGAATGGGGGAAGAAGGTGCATAGAGAGCTATATTATCCCCCTACTAGAAAGTGATCTGTGTCAGGTTAGTAATCAGAAGCGCATAAGAAGAGAGTTCAGAATGACAAATGAAATCAGTAATTATGAGATGGATGAGGTCATGTTGGATTTGGGTTTCGACGTGAACATATTGCCAAATAAGTCATGGTAATTGATGGGTAAAATGAGATTGGATTTATTTCCCACTCAATTGTGGTTGGTGAGTCTATACAGGATATATCCAATAGGCTGATTGGAGCAAGTTGAAGTAAACATAGAAGGGGTGAAGATGAAGGATGGTTTTGAAGTGATATATATTATGGATGATTTTGATCCCTACCCTACCCTACTTGGAATTGATTGGGCCTTCAACAATAATGCAATGCTGAATATGAAGAAGTGACATATGTCATTTGAGACTAACAACCCATGTGTAATCGCACCTTTAGATCCTAATGAATGGGATAGGTACAATGAGTTGGTAGATGAGGATGCATGAAGCTCGGTTATTAAGAATATATACAATATCATAGGGCATAGGTAATATTATGTCAATACCATGGAGGATGGAGAACTAAGCTGGAGGATCATGAAGTCATACGATATTGATTAAGACGATGCCATGGAAAGGTGGCAGAACAAGCTTTTTGAAGTTTCCACAAGGATATGTGCGCGTATTACCACTGAAGTGAGCAAAGAAGATTTTGGATCCTACTGTTTTGATGGGTTGGATCTAGTGTATTTGTTTATTGCATGGATGAAAAAAATTCCTAAACACCACCAGGTTTTCTCCCTCAATATAGTGTTAATAGGAGTACCCGCGCAATGGTGGGTTACGCATCAAGAATATTTTTGAGACTGGGCAGTTGTGGAGAGCCCAATAAGAGAAAGTTTTAAGCCAGGGGTGGATATCCATCAATATATGTGTTCTTGGGAAAGGGTTGGGTATCCAAGTTGTGGTGTGGGGTGCACATCCGATACCTGGAGGCCTAACACGTGTTGCCAAGAAAGAACTTTGTCCCCCCAATTCTCTACAGGGAAAGAAATGGAGCCATTTACATGAAGGATGGAGATGGATACTCCATATGTTGTAATGGACATAATTTCCACTCATTCAATCCCACTTAACCCCATTAAGGCGACATAGGCTACAGGAGTAAAGGCAGTGGGAAGTCAATGGATACCACCGGATCCAGAAGGATCAAGTCTAGTTCCTCAGTGGAGAAGCCTGATTGGATGGGCACATGTGAAGAAGGGTCGCAACCCATTATGCCTGATTGGATGGGCACATGTGAAGAAGGGTCGCAACCCATTATGGGTCATTGTGAATAATTAAACAAGGGTAAATTGATGCAGGGGTGCATAGGAAACATGCACGACACCCCTCAAGAATAACACTTCTGCATGTATGAAGACATCACTATCACAATTAAAGTCTGATGACCCAAATACTTTCATGCCATAAAAAGTGACATATTTGTTGTACGATACCTAGGGGATAGCTTATTAAGATATTAACTGTTAGTAAATGTTAATATCCTACCCAAAGATTACGCACATTTGAAAATAAAATGGGGTGGACATGCACCATGAATCAAAAAGGGCATGCAAAATGATGAGGTGGCTTGAAAATCTAGAATGCTGACAGGGTCACATCAGGAAACCCTCACCCATTTATGTTTGAAGGGAATTCCAAGATGATATAAGGATGAATTTTCTAGTGGGGTTCGAAGAACATCGTATGACACTTTGAGTTATTAAGGACTTGATGCATACCCCCCCATTTGTACCATCGTACCCGCTTGGTAAATTTCCTCTCTTCAAGTTAATACTTGTCCAACTAAGTGTTGACATTACTATTTCTACAAGAAAGAGTTCGAAACTTTAGAATGGTGGAAGAGTAGAACAAAACCACGTAAGAACACAATATACTTAGACTAATGCTAGAAAACAAAAAACTTTGTAGGGACAGTTTAATGGCTTCATCAAGTAGGCCGCATGCCCGTAATAAATGTAAGACCACCCACTATCAATAAATACTGAATCCACCATTGCCCCGGCATGTGAGTTTCAAAGGATCCCAGATGTGAAAAGTGATATATTTCCACTTTGTTGATTATGGCGTTTGAGATCCTGAACAGTTCCCAACCCTGGATTTTCACAATTATGCGAAGATGGTTCAAAGTGCAGACCGCCAACATCTGGTGATCACATAAGATTGGGCCAGAATTATTCATCAAGTCAACATATTGTCCCTAGTTTATTTTCCTCACTTTGGCCATGGGGGGTCAATGACCATCTACATCCACTTCCTACTTACTCACCTCCATGGGGATACCTTTGGCTAGGGGGGAAATATCTGGTTGATGCAACAACAATTCAAAGGGTTACATGCTTACTCATGCATGGAAAAGAGCCTGAAAAAGCATTGAATACAAAAGATGTTTCCAAAAATGAGGTATATGGCACGTACATTACACACCCAAGAATGCATGGGGTGGTAATTTATGAAATGAATGATTGATTAATTCAATTTTCTACCTAATTTCTCACTTGTAAAAATATGCATAATTGTACGAAGGAGGAGTGCCTACTCAGGGTCATCATCACAACTGAGCAGTGTCTAGGCGCTTTCCAAATGGCATGGGCATGTTACATACTAAATAAATTCATTAAAGACTATTTAGATGTCCAAAACCTCAGGAAGGACTTTCATTATAGTTGGATTTTTCTACTCCTTGCCATAGTTCTCTGGAGGCCCCCTCCAAGTTTTGAACTAGCTGATGGGATTGGCCCTGCGTTTGCATACCCTTGATTCCTAAAATTTCATGAAAGTAGGGACCCTTTTGTCTAATATTCCATGAAAAAATATTTCAACAATGGTACCAACAAATTATCTAGGAAACTGATTCGCAAATTGCATCCCACATAGTATTATTGACATGTATGATAGCTACCTTATGTTTGATGCAATTTTCATAATGTGTATATATCCTAGTGATGACCAATGGGTTGAAATGGAGTTACTCTTTTTCCATGTCACAGAAGAGGACATCTATCAAGGGGTCATTGAGTGGTCAACATATCTATAACCAGTCTCGAATGAAGAGATGACGACTCTTGAAACGTGCACTAAGCACAACCAAGACTAAAAGTGGGTCGAGGTTGCACAACTGTAGGAAAAACACACTTCCCCCACTGGAGGGGGATCCAAGGATGACACCTCATCCAAGTGGCCTCAAGACCCACACTCTACTTCTTAAAATCCTACTAATCGTGGGTCCATTCTTGCACAAGGAAATTATGCTCCATAGACAATGACACCCCCATCCCATCCCGCATAACAGTCAACACAATCTACCCCAACTAGTCTAAAAAGACAACAAAATGACCCAACCGTCTACATTGTCACTCCCCCTATACAATAGCATCTTGACCATATGACACCTAGCATAGAAATTTTGATCGCTGCTCTCAAAATACATTTGTTACTGCAAAAACAAATCTAGGTGGAGGCTACTCGTAATGTCAACCATCTCTGTCGCCAACTCGGGGGAACAACGCTAACATCTTACACTATAATGCCACAACTGGATTTAGTGAGAAGTTCCAATAGACCCACACTAATTCTTTGATTTGACCCATCAGTACCAAATCTGGTGGACATAGACAATACCGACATCCCGTTGGCACCAATTCCGACTCCAGTGGTGAAAGAATGTGTTTCCACCCTACTTTTTTAGTTGAGCAATCAACACCAAACACTTGGGCATGCTCATGAATAAATTTAGCTACAAAATCAAGTGGAAACCACCACGCACAATCAAACACATGAGTACTATCAAATGGAGGTTCAAGATCACCGAGCCTTACAACTACAATATGCTACAGAAGTTACGACCCATGCAATCGCCAAGGCTCAATATACTGAGATTAATACTACTTTCACTAACCTTATAGAGATGGTGGAAAAATTATATGCACAGATAATGACCACCTCAACAGAAGGTTGTGACATTCCCCCATGTGTGAAAATATTGGTCTTAAAGGCCCACATGCAAAATTTGGACTCACAGCTTACAACTCTACATCCGACACTCCATCAAATGATCTTGAAGATAGTTCAGTTGCAAGATAAGATTACATTGGACAAAGCAATCGTCAAAGATGGACATAAAAGATTGAAGGAATTTTTGGGGGTGGTCGACTGCAAATTCAATTTATGGAATCATTTATAGAACCCACCCCGAGTTGACTACCATTGATGATAGAGTTTGCGTGGCCAAGATGAAGGTTGCAAAAAAGGAGAGAAGCTTGGCCTCTCTACCTCCAGGCGAGCTCACGACTGCAATGGAATCTATTGCATCCAAAATGAAAGAGATTACTACATCCCAGAATGAGAAGCAAATCATATCAAGGATAATCACTACTGTAGTCAATAAGGCCTTAATGTTTTATACCCAGTTGACAAACCCATAGGTTTTTGTCGACCCCTTGATCAAGAAAATGGAAACAATGGACCGGACATCTCCTCAGGTCACAAAAGCTGATGAAAATGTGAATTTTCAACTCACCCAAGAAATTCAAAGAAACCTCAATGAGCCTCAATGCAAATTCAAGGAGTTCGTTCAAGAACTCCTGAAGACGGTTCCATCTATTGCATCAGTCACTCCATGAAGCAATTGCCTCAAGCATGAGCTAAATAATAGTCTTAGGGGCATGTTGACAACCATTTTTTGGGGTAAATATCACACATGCACACAAACAAATTTGTGCATGCCTATTGCAATTTTTCATGTGCTCAAGTAGTTGTGCAAAGGGTGACAGGAGGGGCGCGTGCCAGATCAATATTTTTTAATGTGTTCCATATCGAGCTATTCCAATGCATGTTGGTCCAAGTTTTTTCATGCATATTGTTTCTGAGTCTGTACTTAAGTCTTAGAAGGTACAACATCTAGGCATCCGAAAGTGAGTAAAAGATAAAAAGAGGGAAGAATCAACCTTCGGGAAAGGAAGCTAAGGCTGATTTCCAGGTTGTCGTTGTCTCGCTAACAACTATTCCTGGATGCTTATATCCCGTTCAATCGCAGCCCATGAACGTTCAAGTTCTACCTGGGTGGTGGTTGTTTTAAGTATGGTATCGAAAAGGTTCAAAGTGATATGGGTTTGGTCTGACAAGCTAGGTTCAATATTAGGTTGTCTTGCAACGGGGACATTCATAGAGGAACAGGAAAATTAAAGGAGAGTTTGAGGTTTTTGATGTTGTATTAATTTGATCGTATAACAAAGAAATTTTGAATCCAAAATTGAAGATAAAGTGCAAACCAAAGGCCTTTTCCCGTAACTGAGTTGTATTTTAAATAAGTGATGTGTCAAATGTGAGAAAAACATTAAGTTGTGTATAATGCGAGGCTCCTATCAAGGGAGAATCTCACCCTATAAACAAAAGAAGAAAAAGATGAAAAGAAATATGACAAAGCATAAAATATGACGATCTAAAGGGTTCACAGGTCTTGTACCTACTAATAGCCGATATAGAGGAAAAACTGTAAACGATATAGATGACTAAAAATTGATCACCACAGTAGAGGTTTTACTAAATTGCAGTGAAACATTCATCAGACATATATATGCAAACTGAAATTGAATATGAAATCACAGAGGAAACAAACTCATAACACAGTCTCCATCCTCTTTTCTTTGAGATCAGATTTGAGCCGCTCGATTTATTTTTGATCAGTTTCCCTAGCTAGCTCTATACCTGTGTTTGCTTGATCTCAGACGGCTGCTTCTGCTGTAGCTAGCTTATCCTCCAATGTTTTGATCAAAAGGTTTTTCCGCTTCAACTGTTCTTTTAGGGACTAGACAGAATATTGGTTGGCTGTAGCAAAATCCCCCAATGTCCCTGCTATCTGAGTTGCAAATTCCTCTTTTTTCATGGCTCTCCCATTAGCAAGGATTTTAAATTTCTTGGCTACCTTGCCTGTTTCTTGATAAAGTTCTTGTTTCACAACGACCTTTCTCTTCTTATCGAAGAAAAAATTGTTCTGAGGAAACTCTTCCACAATTATAGGCATTATTTCTTCGCCGAAAATCCAAACTACGTCTGGGATCCCCTTTGTGGACTGTAGGGGAGTAACAGAAATGATGGGGTTGCTGATCTTCTTGGATGATTTCCCTGGGGTAACAACCGAGGCTGACTTGCTTGGAGGGTTGGGGATTTCGGCTTCTTGTTTCGGGCCTCCGGTTTGCTTCTTCTTTTCCTAGTGTTCCTCTTGGTCAGGTCTTGAATATTTGGAGCCCTTGGCCTCTGTTTGCTGTACATCTGCAATCAGCGGGTTCTTACCCTGTAAGACTGGGGGAAGGCAGCTCCACCAGTGTTCCTGAAATTTGAAGAAATCGACCCTCTCCTTGGGCAACAAGGCTTGAATCCGACTTAGGACCTTGACATAGGATCTTGCCCCTCAGAAAATGTCGTCATGAGGCAAATGCTCATGTTCATACCTTTTAAGGCCACAACTCGCCATGTGATTTCCCACGATCCTGTGTGGTTCGTGCTTTTTGAACTCAATGTGGACCAATTTAATATCCTCCAAAGTCGTTGCCTCGGCTTTTGTGTGTCCGAAATCTAATAAAGAATATGTATTCAAATGAATGGGGAAGGGAGGCCATACCTTCTTTGAAAATCCTTTAAGCTCTTTGCTTATGCCACCAATCACAGTTTTCTTAGTGATTTTGCGACAAACCAGCCTATCCAGTATGAATAATGGTAGAGCATAGGGGGGAACAGAGGTGCCAAAAAATCTGATGTATGAAAATTCCGCCTCTACATACCAGTCGACCACATTGATCAAGTTGGTGGTGATGCTATCTAAAATCCTGAACGGTGGGTTGCCAAAGATGTAGACATGCATTGGCACCATTACCCAATTGAAAATTTTGTATATGAATTATGTGGCCTTATCTTCCCACAGTTTTGAGTGGTAGACATGGATAGGCTCAGCCTCAGATGGAGTCCAGCTCCATCTCATTAGAGGGAAAGGCGTCATGAAACAAACGACATCCATGATGTAGGCAGACATAAAAAATGAAGTGGCCTTCCCACTCGCCCTCTGCATCCGATATTCGGTAATCCGTCTGGTTAAACTGTCTGACAACAATTTGGCCCAGTTGAAGGAGCAACCTTCAACGATTGTATGAATCAAAGGCACCCACAGGAGAAAACAATGTGTGGTGTCCTCCTTCCCATATAACCTACAAGTCATCATTGCTATATATTTGAATTTCGGTTCCAAGGAAGAGATTGAATAAACTCCATTACCGTCTGCCCTGAACTTTGCGGGGTGTGAGACCCAATCTTTGATCAGATCAGACAGGTTTCTGTCATATTTCTCGCATTCTTTCTACTTAAAACCTTCCAGAAACTCGGCATTGTGTGAGAAGTTTGGTGTGGGTGACAATTGGTACATCACCTACAAATGTTCTAGTTTGAAAGTCCCAATGGTCACCTTCTTCTCACTGATAATAGTTCTGGTCGGGATATCCACATGATCTAATGCTCATCGGATCATATCATAATATGGAATGAGTCGTGGCCTGGCCGCTATCTTATGCATCTCTAATTGAACGATGATTTTGTATTTGGTGGCCAAATTGTCCTTCTCATTATCACTGGAGTCATCTGAACAGTTCACCAATTCGGACTAAAGAACCTCAGAGACATATGACCAGGTTCTGATAGAATCAATACTTCGAGGTGAAGTATCGGAAACAATATCTAAACCTTGCCCTGAACTCTCAACAATCACCTTGGAATCTTTTCATGGGGCCATGATAGAGGACTCTGACTTAGCTCTCCTGCAGTAAAAATGTGTATACATACAGAAATTAGCCTGGTGAGAAAAGTTTTTTTTCGCAAGATAGAAATGAAATTTGAAACAATGAGAGAAAGAACTCTATATCTCGACCATTTAAAACCCTGGCGTCCTTATGAATAGAACGGTCAAATCATTTTTTGAGAAAGATTTAGCAATAAAAACAATATCTTTACCTATCACTTCACCTCATTTCAAATAAATGCCATAAATTTTGCCGGGTCGTGACACAAGTTAGCGCAAAAAACATTTAAATTTAACCCGTAGACGGTGCGTGTAAATATTTGTATTAATGCACTGATTAATATGGCTTAGCTTCTTTAATTAGGTTTTCTTTAAAATTTAATCACCCTTTTCGACATTCGCCGTATCGGGAGATTTCACTTCTATCCTTCGAGCTCCTAAAACCTGAGATTGCGATGATGCGATCTAGTTAAGAAAAAACGTGATCCAAATTAAGTGTTTAATTAATCAGTGTTTAATTAATATCGTGATTTCGTTAATATCACGATTTCGCAACTCGGGGCTACGAAGGTATAGTTTCTTGGAAGAGTGAATGGTGAGTCGCGAAACCCTGACATTGTTTAACTATGGTTTAAAACGACTTACCCTTGACACTAACCTGGGTGACTTTTGAAACTATCTCGCAACTTCGCCTATCAGAGTTATGACGGTAAGAATTTTTGGGAGGGCGATCGTCGAGACACGAAATC
This sequence comes from Picea sitchensis, assembly GCA_010110895.2. Lineage (NCBI taxonomy): Eukaryota > Viridiplantae > Streptophyta > Pinopsida > Pinales > Pinaceae > Picea > Picea sitchensis. The sequence continues at coordinate 19,258 of SNQJ01S0020905.1, forward strand.
CCGATCGCACTTAACTAAGGTTTAAGTAACTTTACTCTCATCGCTAACCTGGGTAAGCTTTCAAGGTTGTTTTGCGACTTCGCGCATCGGGGCTTGAAAACCACGTGACTTGTAACTCTTGAAGCGCGATATCCCGAGGTATATAAAAGTGAAAAATTTCGTTTAACAGTTAAATAACAATGGATTAGGAGTAAAACGACCATCACCACTTCGCATATCAGGACTACTAAGATTTTCAGTGGGTAAATGTCACGAAGTAAAAGACAACTTAAAGCCAACCTTTGATTTTAAGAATTACATTTAAAGTAGTTGAAAAAGGCGGCTCCAACATAGGCTCCAACTAGGGATCCCGTCTTCTTGTGAGACGGGAAGAACAGTAGACCACATGCCTGTATTGGGTAAATGGAGTYATTGGTTTTACTTCTGCGAAACTTGCTTAAGGAAAGGGGATACAGAGGGAAGAAGAGATTTCGTCTTTTACTTCTAAAAAGMTTTTCAACACTCAAATGCATTTCAAACTCAGCTGCAACCCCTTTCATGAATTTCTCTTTCTCGTTACTGAATTCAGGTCTGCCTTAAGACAATCAAAATATTCCTACGAAATCCAACAGATTTTGTGGCTTTTGGCTTGCATCAAACGAAGTAAATTACATGTTTTTTAATCGGGGAGCCCTGTCTGAACTTGGGGTGCAGATCAGGTTTTGAGAAAGTTGATTACTAGAGTAGAGTGAGATTCACGTATGAAAACCTTACAGATATCTCAGATATTGTTTCACTGCCAGCGAGGCTGTACAATACCCCGGTGAAGTTATCTGGCCCTTTTTACTGAATTTCCTTTCACCACTTCGACATATATTTATGCATTTAAATGCTGAGACGAGGGCAATCATTTCTGAATTTCCGTTCATCGTCTCTTTGGACTAGATGGGGGAAATCAAATATGAATTTCCTTTCACCATCTGTCTTATAATTGACTTTTTAGAACACAAAGTGGGGGCAATTAGTTTGTACAAGGGATGACATCTGTGTAATATTTGCAGTGGAGGTTTGTCAACTTGCTTTGATTACTTGGTACCAACCTTCCCTTAACTTTCAAAACACCTTAGCCCGCAGGGAAAAAGGGAAAGATTATTTCCAAGGGCCTTCCTTTGAGCAAGCCTCAATCTTTCAAAACTGTTAAAAAACCTAGAAGAGTCAGGATCAACCTACGCATAACTTTGTTTAGTAAGAGACTGAGGAGTTGTGAAGACTGGCTTACTTTCTAAAAACTACTTTACAACTTCCAAAGCTAAAATGTAATCTCTTCTCCCTATGTATGGAACCCGAAAAGATGCTTGGTTTTTAAGAAGGTAAGCCTACGGACAGAAAAAGGTGATGGAGGGAGATCTAGGATTCGAAACATAGGGATCATGGATTAAAACCGACCTTTGGTACCCTTTTCCGGAGATGCTTTACTCTCTCTACTTATTTTAATTACCTTCTATCTTTGTCTAGGTGAAACTCTTAGGACCTAGAGTAAGGAGTTGTTCTTTTAATCACCAGTCAAGTGAAAATATTATATTTATGTGATCATTATGGTGCTTTGGAGACCTTCGTTTTAAAAACATAAAATTCTTAGGAATTCGTACCTTTGCCTTACCATTTTGTTTTCTTTTAAAATAGCGTAAAAAAAATTCTATCACCTGTTTTCGGTGAATTTAGTCTCCGATATATGACTTTATGTTTTCTCCTTTCTCTCTTTTGGGCTGCAAGCCAGAATCCTGTAAACACGAAGAGTGTCTTTTAAAAGAGCTGAATGCATTGAAAATTTCCCGTCTCTACTTCTACAAAAATCACTAACCCAATTAATTAGAGGTGAAAGTAAACTTAGCAAAGAGAAATTATGAAATAGAAAGAAAACACAAACATGTATGTACAATGTAAATTTTCTGGGAACCAATTATTACATGTAGTGTTTTAAATAACGCCCATTGACCAGGGCGTTGAAGATTTTACCGTCCATATTTTCTAATAGAAACGAATTTTTTCCTTCGAGAATTGCGACTTTGAACGGTCCATACCAGATATGATCGAATTTACTGTGTTTTGTCGAATCTTCCTTTCTAGCATCCCATTTCAAGACCAAATCGCCATGGAGAAACTCTTTGTCTTTTGCCTTACGGTCGAATAACGTTTTAATGTCGTCTTGGTATTTCTGCAACCTTTCATCCACTTCGACCCTGTGCTATTGTACTTCAATCAACTGGTTTATCCTTCTTGTGACATTATTTGGTTCTTCTTTCTCATCTTGCCAAAGTTTCATTATGGGAAGCACTAGATTTATGGGTAATACCACGTTGGTCCCGTACACCACTTGGAAAGGAGAAGTGCCAATAGACTTTTTCGTGCCTATCCGATTTTCCCACAAAGGGTATTTCAAATGCACATGCCAAGATTTTTTGTTCTCATTCAACACTTTCTTAATTACATTGATCAAACTCTTGTTTGAAGACTCGGCTAGTCCATTTCCTTGGGGGTAATATGCCGTGGAATGGCCGAGCATGATATTGTATTTTTGGCAAAAACTGATCATAGCCATAGATTTAAAAGCCTGGGCGTTATCTGTGACTATATTTCAAGGGCAGTCAAATCTATGTTTTCTTCTAGGAAATCTATTACCACCGAATCGGTTTCCCTTCTGGTTGGAATAGCCTCCACCCATTTAGTGAAGTAATATGTGGCAATCAGGATCCATTTGTGTTGAGCGCTAGAATGGGGGTTAATTTCGCCTATAAAATCTAGTCCCCATTGCTGAAAAGGTGCTTCTGTTTTGACCGGAACTAACGGTAGCGCTGGGAGTTTATGCTTTCCTATGAACAATTGGTAAGGGTTACAGGTCTTGACTTTGGCATTGACGTATGAGAAAAGTTTTGGCCAATAATACCCTGCCCTTAGGATCTTATACGTTGTCGCCCTCCAAGCGTGATGTCCACTGCACACTCCTTCATGAAATTTGCTTATGACCTTCTATGTTTCTGATTCAACCAGACAAACCAATATGAAGCCAAGTGGATCCTTCTAATACAATTGACTTTTGGATATACAGTACTTGACCACATGCAGTTTTAGCGTCCTGGATTTGGATGGAGATAATTCACACAGGCATTTCAAGGTCAGCAGGTAGGACACTATGTTTTTGTACCAATCAGATGAGGAAAGATTTTCTTCAATTCTGATTTCACTTGTTTTCTCATCGAGCTCATTCAGGTCCACACCCTCTTCACATCCCCGTAGGCCATTTATACCGAGGGATATGAAATTTGATTCAGCTAAAAGTTTAGCCAAACCTTGTCCCTTTACTAGTCTCATCGGTTTTATCTCCAAATCAAATTCTTGGATTTTAGCGAGCCACCGTCCCCTTTTTCCATCACTGTCAGACTGAACCAAAATGTCTTTTACAGAGCTGGTGGGTACGTATGTGATTACCTTGGAATGCAACACGTAAGTTCTGAAAGCCTTTAATGCCTTCACCATGGCATATGCTTGTTTTTCCATTATATCGTATTTGAGTTTAGCGTCTCTAAGACTTTTGCTAAAAAAGGCTATCGGTTGCTCAAAACCTTCTTCATTTTTCTAGAGGAGTACCGTGGCAAGTGTATGTTCGGAGGTGAACGAGAAAATAAGAAAATCCTTTAGATAATCAGGGCTTTCCAGTACAGGTGCCTCACTTATAACCTTCTTGATGCGTGCAAACAACGCTTTGGCTTCTGCTGTCCATTTCACTTCACTGTTCTTCTTTAGCATATCTGTGATCAATTTCACAATTTCAACAAAGTTTGGGATAAATCTCCTCAATTTTTTTTTTCCTAAGAATGACTGAATTTCTTTTACATTTCTAGGAATGATTATTGTGTCTATAGCTTCAATCCTACTAGGATCAATTTTAATTCTGTCTCGAGACACAATATGGCCCAGGAGTTTACCTTCTTGCATGGAAAAGTGAGACTTTTTGGGGTTTAAAGATAGACCAAACCTGCGACATTTTTCAAAAGTCTGCTTGAGATGTATCAAATGATCTTCGTCAGATTTAGAAAAAACGGTTAGATCATCGAGATAGATAACCACAAACTTGTCTCTTTTGTCGATGAAAGCGATATCCATAGCACGTTGGAAGGTGGCACCTGCATTCATTAGTCCAAAAGGCATCTTATCATACATGAATGTACCCCAAGGGGTAGTGAAGGTTGTTTTTTCTTTATCATGTTCATTTATGGCAATTTGATTGTACCTGGAGAACCCGTCGATCATCGACATCCTATTTGCCCCAACTACCTTTTCTAATACATGATCCATTTTGGGTAGAGGGTAGTTGTCTTTGAGGGAAGACTTATTTAGGTTTCTAAAATCAACACACAGTCTAATTTCCCCATTCTTCTTTCTAACCGGGACCAGGTTTGCCAGCCAATCAGAGTATCTCAGTGGTACTATTATCTTTGTGTCCAAGAGTTTTTTAACTTCCCTTTCGACCACGAACAATAAGATAGGGTTGATTTGTCTAAGTTTTTGTCTAAAGGGTTTGACACCAGGCTTCAGGGGTATCTTGTGTTCGATCACGGTGGTGTCGTAGGTTCTTAGTTCTTCATAAGACTAGGAGAACACGTCTTTATATCACGCGAGTAAGTCTTTATACTTGTTTTTTACCTAAGGAGGAAGGTACTTTGATATTTTTACCATCCTAGGCTCCTCTTTGGTCCCTACGTCACAATCTTCAACCTCTTCTAGTTGGGGTTGCAAAGTGGATTTTAAGGGCATATCATTCTGATCGAACAGTCTCTCCAGGGGGATCAATCCCTTTGGAATCTGATTGTTCTTTAAAACCAACATGTGATGGTTAGAATTTTTTTCTCGGAACTCCTGAGGCTCCTCTCCCTCCTGCATAATCCAGGTATGATAATTTTGGTCCTCTTGGTCAATGTGGGTTTCAGAGAAATCACCTACCATTTCCAGGAACTTTCTGATCTGTTCGTCATCCTCGAAAACCTGTCAGTGTTGTATGTTGTTTGGTATAGATGGTTTGTGCCTTACCTCTATGTGGTATTTTAATTTGAAAGTGGTGGGGGGTACGGAAGTTGAAGCCGCTTTGGCCAGTGAATCGTCTTGTTGGTTTTTCGGCCCGTGGGATGAAATGAACCTTTACCGATGAAAAGAAATTTTCCATAAGATCCCAGGCAAAATTTCTATAAGATCTCAATCTTGGGTGTTTGGCCTGGTATTGCCGATTTACTTGTTTCACTATCAACTCTGCATCTTTGTAAACTTCCAGGTTCTTTGTGTTCAACTTCTTGGCATGTCCAACCCTAGGAATAAGGCTTCATACTCACATACGTTATTGGCGTAGTCTATGTCCCACTGAAGCCTGTAAAAGAAAGGGATAAAAAACTCATTTTTAGGTGCCACAAAAAGTACTCCTGCACCCGCTCCTTCACATGACAGGGCACCGTCAATTTTTTTTTTCCAAATCCCATTGCTATGCATATTTTCGTATGTCTTTTATGATTCATTATTTTCTAAGTAATTATCTTCTGCATAGATATTTACATCATCATCAAAAGACAGAATACAATTTCCTAGATCTTGATCGACAATATAAACAGGAAAATTGTTAGGATTTTGAGGGTCGCTCACTGTGTAGGCTAGCCTCGTTTCCCTGTATAACCGAGTAAGTTGTCCACCAAACATAGGAATTGTGTCATAGGTCATGTCTAGTTGAAGAGACCCACCAATTTTGTCTCCCCACGACTTAGATAGCAGTAGACCATACTTTGGGGGTATATCGTCAATAACTACATCCATCAAGATGCTTTTCACCGGGACCTGTGTAAGAGTGACCACTAAATCTTTTATCATACCCATGCACTTAACTCTTCTTGAATTGAAAGAGTAGAGATCCCCATAAGGCCTGGTGATCTTGAGGCCTAGTCTATCCATAATAGTTTTGGGCATCACATTATGTGAGGCCCCAGAGTCTAGCATGCAATTATGCAACAATCGATCATGCACATTCAAGGTGATATAGAAGGGAGCGACGATGTCTCTGGCACCCTCGAAATGTGGACCAAACATGATATTGGACTTATCATCTTCCAAGTTTATCACGTCAGAGTGACTTTCTAGCTTCGAAAAACCTATCGCTTTGGTCATCTTCTTTCGATATACAAGATTCTTCGCTAATTCCACCAGAGGGATTGGTATTTTTATCTTATTTATCTCATTTTCGAGGCTGAACCCTCCACTAGCTTTGTCCGTTTCTTTGGTTGAAACCCCAGACTCCTTCTTTTCTAATTTATTTGTTTGTGTTGATTTATCACCCGTGGGTTTATCTATCGGTATATGTGTTTTAGCTGTCTTGGTTTCCTTTGTTTGGGTCTCAACCTCCTTTACTTTTGGATCTAGCGAGTCCGCCCCTTTCATTTTTCTATTAGATGCCTCAGTGTCTTTTGGGGAAGGCTCGTATACTTCACCTCTAGGGAGAATTTTCTTAGGTTTAGGAGTCAACACAAGTTTGTTTTTAGACCTCAGGTTATACCTAGGTTGGACCTCAGCCATTACAAAATCAGTCGTTTCTTGACATATAGCGAAATCAATGTTCTTTATGTCATCATCTTCATTTGACGATTGATGTGTGTTTAAGGAATTCTTGTAATCCTCTTTGGTTAAATAGGGTTGAGTGCATTCGTCACCCAAATTTGTCACATCTTCTTCTAGACCCTCAAAATCTTGCAGTTCATTTCCTCCTATAAAATTTTCATTTTTTAAAGGGGTTTGAATCTTCTGGTCTTCATTTTTAATTTGCCTTTGTTGATTTTGAGGATTGGGGTTTCTTTTGAATTCCCTCTTAACGAAAGGATCGACCTTAGATTGATCTAGCTCGATTCTAGAAATCTTATTCGATAGCTCATTAATTATCCTAGCCATATCATCCATTTTGTCGTCTGTGTATCTATTGGACCCTAAGGGTCCCGCTTGTTCCCTAAAACGTTTGTTTTCTCGGTTTCTCGTTTCTACCTTGGATTTTAACTTGCCAGAAGCCATCATATTAGATTCGATTTCTACGACATCATCTTGCATTCAGGTTAGGGTAGCCCCCCTCCTTTCTCTCAAAATAAGTGTGAAATCGGGTTCGAAGGCTCCTGCAAAGGTTAGCTTTGCTGCAGGTTGGGACGGTTTAACTTTGACTAGGATCTTATTATATAACTTGTTAAACCTTTGAATGAATTCCATAACAATTTCCGAATTCTTTTTCTTTAAATACCCGAACTCAGTCAAATAATATAAATAGTATTTCCTTTCGCCCCATTGTCTAATAAAGGAGTCTTCTAGGGCATCATAGGATAATATCGATCCTGCGGGTAGACTTCGAAACCAGGTTCGTACCTATCCTTCGAAAGTCTGAACAAACAACCTCGAATATACGTCTTCATGTTCAATACCTAGGATATCGACGAACTAATCAAATAAGTTTATATGTTCGACTGCGATCAAATCCCCTTCCCCTGTAAATTTAGGTAAGTTTTTTATGTAATTTTCAGGAAGGTCGTGGAGAGGGACGAGCTGGACCAAAGGCACATATCTTGCAGCTACTTTAGAGAAAACTCTAGGAGGCAGGGGAGGCCCTTGGCCCCCCACTCCTCCTCCTAGAGCCACTCCACCTACTCCTCCGGCGACCGCCATCGGTACTACTGAATAGGAAAGCAGTGTGTTATATAGAGGGTTCTGGAAGACTAAAAGTGAATTTCCAGCTTCTTCGAGAGACGAGAAAAATGAAGACGGGTGAAAAGAGATACGAGGACTTGGATCCTCGGATTTTCAAGAGATGTAATCAGGGGAACCCGCGGGTGTGGAATCTGAGTATATGGTATACTCTTCGAGACTTGGTGAGGTCATGAAATCTAGCTGAAGAGTCAGTGGGATGTCAATCTCTGATAAATTCACTGTGGGGTTTTTACCTTTGTGTATGCCAGAGGTTGTCAGATGGATTTCAATTTTAACATCAAAGAGAAGTAAGGTTGGATTGATGGTTTTGGGAGGAGAACTGTATGAAGTTGAAGGTTCAAAATAAATCTTGGTCTTGGGCTGTGGGTACTTAAGATGCTAGACTGCAGTAGTTGGCTTAAGGGAACCTCTTGTTTTCAGTGTTTTTTCAGGATCAGAAATGGGCGTGGTCTGTTTACCATCCAGGTTTTGTCTGGTGTTCCTTCGACCGGATGCCATCTTATTTAAATGTGGAGTCACCAAGTGAAAGATAATAAAAGCCTTTAAAGGGTGTTCACTCTTTGTTCACTATCAAAGGGCGAAACTTGCAAAAATGTCGTTCTTCCCAGGGAAAAGGTTTCGTAACTTTGTCCCCGGCAATGACGCCAGAAAGATGTTGTTCCTGAGTCTGTACTTAAGACTTAGAAGGTACAACGTCTAGGCATCTGAAAGTGAGTAAAATATAAAAAGAGGGAAGAATCAACCTTCAGGAAAGGAAGCTAAGGCTGATTTCCAGGTTGTCGTTGTCTTGCTTCCAACTGTTCCTAGATGCTTATATCTCGTTCAATCGTGGACCATGAACGTTCAAGTTCTACCCGGGTGGTGGTTGTTTTAAGCATGGTATCAAAAAGGTTCAAAGTGATATGGGGTTGGTCTGACAAGACGGGTTCAATATTAGGTATTCTTGCAACAGGGACAGTCATAGAGGAACTAGAAAATTAAAGGAGAGTTCGAGGTTTTTGATGCTGTATTAATTTGATCGTATAACAAAGAACTTTTTAATCCAAAATTGAAGATAAAGTGAAAACCAAAGGCCTTTTCCCGTCACTGAGTTATATTTTAAATAAGTGGTGTGTGAAATGTGAGAAAAACATTAAGATGTTTATAATGCGAGGCTCCTATCAAGGGAGAATCTCACCCTGTAAACAAAAGAAGAAAAAGATGAGAAGAAATCTGACAAAGCATAAAATATGATGATCTAAAGGGTTCACAGGTCTTGTACCTACTAATAGCCGATACAGAGGAAAATCTGTAAACGATATAGATGACTAAAAATTGATCACCACAGTAGAGGTTTTACTAAATTGCAGTGAAACATTAATCAGACATATATATGCGAACTGAAATTGAATATGAAATCATAGAGGAAACAAACTCATAACACATTCTTGACGGAATCAGGAGTCTTTGGATTGATTTCTATTAATTTTCAAAAGGAGAGAGTGTCTATTACAATCGACCAAAAAGGTCCAGCCTATTTTCTTTCTTCTAATTTCATATTTATACAAACTTCTGCATGCTAGAATCTCAATCGTTTCAGGAGTTTTTTCGGTTACAAAAAGGAGACTTCTGCGTTTCAATTATTTNTGTCTATTACAATCGACCAAAAAGGTCCAGCCTATTTTCTTTCTTCTAATTTCATATTTATACAAACTTCTGCATGCTAGAATCTCAATCGTTTCAGGAGTTTTTTCGGTTACAAAAAGGAGACTTCTGCGTTTCAATTATTTGTCTTTGTCCTCTTTCGGGCGGATGGAGCACCTTCCTTCCTTTAAACTTCGGGTTCTAAAAATTGAACAGGAAAGACACTTGTCATTATTTGATACCGGAAACCTTCCCCTTTGCATGCTCGGTGCAAGTGACACACCTCTCCACCAACTGGGCTATCAACCTGGAAGGTTCTGTTTGATTATTTGCCTCAAAAGTGTAAAAATCCTTCACTAATTGTGGCAACTTTCCTTCTACCTATCGGTCTTCGGCGTTGATAGAACATAAATGTACACTTGGTTTTATTAGCCATTTATCTACTTGGATTATATCCGTCTGGGTTATCTGTGATATTTCAACCAACTCTCTTTCCTCATTCTCCTTGATATTGAGCAGGTGCTTGGCTATATTAATCTGGCCCAGTGCCTCAGTTATGTTTTCACTATCGAGATCTAACAAACTCCCATCTATGAAGTTGAAAGTTTATTCACAAGAGTTTCTTACCTCTTTAGCTTGTTGTCTTCCTTCTGATATGTTATGCTCCCATGTCTTCAGCAAGATGTTACCTCGGGTCTGATCTAGGATGGAAAGCCTGGAACTACTACCCATTTCCTTTTTTATCGTGGCTATAACAACCTCTTGGAAAATGACCCGAGCTGCCCCAGCCTATTTTTCTCTGAAGGAGATGTTTTCCAGTACTTGATCAATGAGTTGGCAGTGGTTTTGAATAGTTTCCACTTTAGCAAGTAAATCTTGCTAAGATGTCGACACTCGTTTTCAGATCTCTATGGCTTGGGATTGGAATATCCCGATATCTATCATCTGGCTTTCGGTGAAATTTAATTTGGCATGTAACTGCCCTATCAATTCTCCTTGTTGTCTTATCTATGATTGGTTGGTCTGAGCCATCTGCTGTGTCTATTTGAGATCGGATTTGAGCCGCTCGATTTATTTTTGATCGATTACCCTAGCTAGCTCTATACCTGTGTTCGCCTGATCTTTGGTGGCTTCTTCTGCTGTAGCCAGCTTATCCTCCAATGTTTTGATCAAGCAGTTTTTTCGCTTCAACTTTTCTTTTAGGGACTCGACATAATATTGGATGGCTATAGAAAAAAACCCCAATGTCCCTGCTATCTGAGTTGCAAATTCCTCTTTTTTCATGGCTCTCCCATCAACAAGGATTTTAAATTTCTTGGCTACCTTGCCTGGTTCTTGACAAAGTTCTTGTTTCACAACGACCTTTCTCTTCTTATCGAAGAAAATTCATTCGGAGGCAACTCTTCCACAATTATAGGCGTTATTTCTTCGTCGAAAATCCAACCTACATCTAGGATCCCCTTTGTGGACTGTAGGGGAGTAACAGAAATGATGGGGCTGTCGATCTACTTCGATGATTTCCCTGGGGTAACAACCGAGGCTGGCTTGCTTGGAGGGTTGGGGATTTCAGCTTCTTGTTTCAGGCCTCCGATTTGCTTCTTCTTTTCCTGGTGTTCCTCTTGGTCAGGTCTTGAATCTTTGGAGCCCTTGGCCTCTGTTTGTTGTACATATGCAGTCAGCGGGTTCTTACCTTATAAGACTGGGGGAAGGCAGCTCCACCGGTGTTCCTGAAATTTGAAGAAATCGACCCTCTCCTCAGGCGACAGGGCTTGAATCTGACTTAGGACCTCGACATAGGATATCGCCCCTCAAAAACTGTTGTCATGAGGCAAATGGTCATGTTCATACCTTTTAAGGCCACAACTCGCCATGTGATTTCCCACGATCCTGTGTGGGTTGTGCTTTTTGAACTCAATGTGGACTAATTTAATATCCTCCAAAGTCGTTGCCTCATATTTTGCGTGTCTGAAATCTAATAAAGAATATGTATTCAAATGAATGGGGAAAGGTGGCCATACCTTCTTTGAAAATCCTTTAAGATCTTTGCTTATGCCACCAATCACAGTTTTCCTAGAGATTTCGCGACAAACCAGCCTATCCGGTATGAATAATGGTAGAGCATAGGGGGGAACAGAGGTGCCGAAAAATATGATGTATGAAAATTCCGCCTCTATGTACCAGTCGGCCACATTGCTCAAGTTGGTGGTGATGCTATCTAAAATCATGAGTGGTGGGTTTCCGAAGATGTAGACATGCATTGACACCATTACCCAATTGAAAATTTCGTATATGAATTATGTGGCCTTATCTTCCCACAGTTTTGAGTGGTAGGCATGGATAGGCTCAGCCTCAGATGGAGTCCAGCTCCAACTCATTAGAGGGAAAGGTTTCATGAAACAAACAACATCCATGATGTAGGCGGACATAAAAAATGAAGTGACCTTCCCACTCGCCCTCTGCATCCGATATTCGGTAATCCGACTGGTTAAAGTGTTTGACAACAATTTGGCCTAGTCGAAAGAACATACTTCAGCAACTGTATGAATCAAAGGCACCCATGGGAGAAAAAAATGAGTGGTGTCCTCCTTCCCATACAACCTACATGTCATCATTGCTATATATTTGAATTGTGGTTCCAAGGAAGGGATTGAATGAACTCCATTACCGTCCACCCTGAACTTTGTGGGGTGCGAGACCCAATCTTTGATTAGATCAGACAGGTTTCTACCGTATTGCTTGCATTCTTTCTGCTTAAAACCTTCCAGAAACTCGGCATTGTGTGAGAAGTTTGGTGTGGGTGAAAATTGGTACATCACCTGCAAATGTTCTAGTCTGAAAGTCCCAATGGTCACCTTCTTCTCGCTGATAATAGTTCTGGTCGGGATATCCACATGATCTAATGCCCATCGGATCATATCATAATATGGAAGGATTCGTGGCCTGGCTGCTATCTTATGCATCTCTGATTGAAAGACAATTTTGAATTTTTGGCCAAATCATCCTTCTCATTATCACTAGAGTCATCTGAATAGTTCACCAATTCGAACTGAAGAACCTCAGAGACGTATGAACATAATCTGACAAAATAAATACTTCGGGGTGAAGTATCAGAAACAGTATCTAAACCTTGCCCTGAACTCTCAGCAATCGGCTTGGAAGATTTTCGTGGGGCCATGATAGAGGACTCTTAATTAGCTCTCCTACAGTAAAAATGTGTATACATACAGAAATTAGCCTGGTGGGAAAAGATTCTTTGCGCAAGATAGAAATGAAATTTGAAACAATGAGAGAAAGAACTCTATATCTCGACCATTTAAAACCCCAACGTCCTTATGAACAGAACGGTCAAATCATTTTTTGAGAAAGATTTGGCAATAAAAACAATATCTTTACCTATCACTTCACCTCCTTTCAAATAAATGCCATAAATTTTGCCAGGTCGCAACACAAGTTAGCGCAAAAAACATTTAAATTTAACCCATAGACGGTGTGTGTAAATATTTGTATTAATGCACTGATTAATATGGCTTAGCTTCTTTAATTAGGTTTTCTTTAAACTTTAATCACCCTTTTCGGCGTTCGTCGTATTGGGAGATTTCACTTCTATCCTTCGAGCTCCTAAAACCCGAGATCATGATGACGCGATCTAGCTAAGCAAAAACGTGATCCGGATTAAGTGTTTAATTAATCAGTGTTTAATTAATATCGTGATTTTGCGACTCGGGGCTACGAAGGTATAGTTTCTTGGAAGAGTGAATGTCGAGTCGCGAAACCCCGACATTGTTTAACTATGGTTTAAAATGACTTACCCCTGACACTAACCCAGGTGACTTTTGAAACTATTTCGCAACTTCACCTATCGGAGTTATGACGGTAAGACTTTTTGGGAGGGCGATCGCCAAGACGCAAAATCCCGACCGCACTTAACTAAGGTTTAAGGAAATTTACTCTCGGCGCTAACCTGGGTAAGCTTTCAAGGTTGTTTCATGACTTCACGCACTGGGGCTTGAAACCGCGTGACTTGTAACTCCCGAAGCGCGATATCCCGAGGTATATAAAAGTGAAAAATCTCATTTAACGGTTAAATGGCAATGGATTAGGAGTACAACAACCATCGCCACTTCGCATATAAGGACTACTGAGATTTTCATTGGGTAAATGTCACTAAGTAAAAGACAACTTAAAGGCCAACCTTTGATTTTAAGAATTACATTTAAACTAGTTGAAAAAGGTGGCTCCAACAATGCGCTCTAGATATAAAGAAGACATTGCATGCATGCTGGAATTAAGAAAAGAATCTTCGGTAAATCTCCTCGAAGAATTACTATAGGTGACACGAGGGGACATGGAGTAGTAAGAAGATGGGATGGAAAGGTAGTTGAGATTGCAATGATTCCAAAAATGATAAATGGAATGTAGGCAGGTGACAAAAGTGCGTGGGATTGGTAGTCAGAAGAGAGAGTGGAGCATAACTAAAAGTGATGGAGCGTAAGAGCCGAGAAGCAGATATGTAGGAGCAACCACAACATAAAGAGTTAGTCAGTTGGTTGTTGGTTGTGGGTACTATTTTTTTTGTTAGTAGCTATCCTTGAGCTATCTCTGAGCCTATGTTTTTTTAATGTATCTGGTTGTAAGTTCAAGTTTGTCACATTGCAAAGTCTAAAGAGAAGCACATGACGCTATGTAATGTAACTCTGGGTAAATGTATAAGAGAGAAAGGATTTGTTGTTGTCAATTGATGAGTTTCTTAATGGATGTTTGTGGATGGTTGAATGAATATAATAAAGCTACAATGATTATAATCTTATGATGTGTTGATCATGTGTCAATTGAACGTGTGTGTTATTGTTGTATATTGTTAATTGTTAAGTAGTTTCCAATGAAATGTATGAATTCCAACTCATATGGAACTTTTTGTAATTATTCCTTCATCATCAACACAAGACCATATGGTTTCTGTGAACGTCATGGTGTCTTGGGTGATACCTTATTTAGTCTTTGGATGAGGATTGATATGTTAATGCCTTGGGATTTTTGTTAATTAGATCTGAATGAACCATGGGTCTTCAACCCCCCAAAATTAAGAAGGATGCACACAAGAATGAATGATCCAACACTAGTTCAAAGCCATGTCTTGCCTTACCATGATTTTTCTTTCCATGTACCAAACTTGCTAGAGTGTGTGAGAGTGTGAGAGGGAGAGAGAGAGGAAGATAGAGAGGGGGGGTAGAGAGAGTGTGATATGGAGAGAGAGGAAGATAGAGTGGGGGGTAGAGAGAGAGAGTGTGTGAGAGTGTGAGAGGGAGAGACAGGAATACAGAAAGGGGGGTAGAGAGAGTCCCCCCGCCCCTCTCTCTCTCTATCTCTCTCTGCCTAGGCATGTGATAACAATGCCAATAAAAATAAAAAATAATACTCTTGTTGGATCTCTCCCCCCTCTCTCTCTACTGCATCTACCCTTCTCTCTCCCTCACTCTTTATTCCCATCCATCTCTCACTCAACGTAGAGTGTAAAGATGGAAAACTGAGGCAGGTGCTAACAGTTTTGATAAAAATGAAAAATAAGGCTCTTGTTGGATCTCTCCCATCTGTTTATCTCTCTCTCTCTCTCCTAGATATACCCCTCTCTCCCCCTCACTATGTATCCCCCTGCCTCTCTCACTCAATGGAGAGAATAAATACAGAAAATCAAAGCATGTGCTAACAATGCCATTAAAAATTAAAAATACATCTCCTGTTGGCTCTCTCCCTCCCTCTCCTTCTCTCCCTCTCCCCTTCCATGCATAGGAACCTACCTCCACTTCATACCTAGACCCATATAACCTTGGGCCCCCACCTATACTTAACCCAAATTAACCCCCCCACACCCAATCCTAGCTAAGATCCTTATGGTTGTACCTCTTCCTAGGGTCCCCACAACCCATAAACCTTCAACCTAGTGCTCTAACCACTACCCTATACCTCAAATCAATTTCGATTATAAGCCCCTAGTTCCCAGTTGTTCACCATGGGGCCTACATAATATTAACGGGGACAAATATTGAGACACCATCCATGGACACAATCTCGATCATGGTTGCAATTAGATGTGTTAGACAAAGAATACAAAGAAGTTGAGGTATATGTAGATGACGATGTTCTTGATGTTCATATCGACAATGAATTTATCAAAAATGACACTAATGATGATGTTTCTATGACCAATCCTTTCAACATTGATTATGAACCAAATGATACATATGTGGAGTTGGACTAATAAGAAGATCAATGATATTGAATTGTTGAAATGTAGGTCGAGGTATGTGATTTTAAATTTTCTATGATTGATTCTCTTTAAAGTATTTTCTTATATGAGTTAAATATGTTTTGTTGATTTTTATGCCATTCTATATGCTTTGTTAGAAGTCATTAACCTTAGTTTCTCTCATAACCTACCAACCTATAACCTCCTAATCCATATTGGGCATGTGCTGATTGATTTTAACTATCAATCAATATTGATAAACTGCCACAAATTTTTAACTCTCCACCTAGTAACCTTGATAAATTTCTAACTCTACACCCTCATATTCCACCGTAGGAACCATGTGCATGCTCCAAAACCACTACCTAGGGACTAAATGGAATCTTTGAGTTGCAAGTGTCATATGGTAGCCATTACAAGGTTTAACACAATATTTTTTTGGGATTTGGACGTGGTTTAGGGTTAGGGGTTAAGAGTTAGGGATTGATGGGTTAAGGGGTTTAAGGGTTAATAGGATTATGCATAACCATATAACACATATTATATACAAATATGTGTTTAAATTATATTACAAACAAATAACAAATAAAAAATAAACAAAAGGTAAAACAAATAGAAAATATACAATTCAAACATAAAAAACACTATGGCGCCAAACCCCAACCAAATAAACCCACTCCCAAACCGATTGACCAATGCATTGTTTGACCCCACCTGCCAGTAAGGAGAGTGTGCAGAGGAGAAACCCACTGGAATTTTCATTGGATTGACCCCACCTACCAGTAAAAAGATTTTGTAGAGGAGAAACCCACTGAAATTTGCATTGGATAGACACATGTCAGTAAGGAGAGTGCGCAAAGGAGAAGACCAGTACAAGGAGAGACCAACCCCACCTGTGTGTCTGAGGGATTGACCCAACAATGTATTCGGTATGTAGAATCATTGCTTATGTAGATAAAGAATGTAGATCTTGTAGATGTTTGTTCCATATTAAATGGTTTACAATGTCTCTATTTGAGTTCCATTCACTTCAAGTTTTCCTTTTCATTCACTTGTTAATTTAGGTTCAATACTCTATATACTACATCACTTTGCCATATTTTTGTATGCACAATAGAGAAAAAATAGGGTTTGAAATGAAAATTCAACAGACACGATCAAACCATTCATATAGTTCCAAGATTGACAGTCTCAACTTATTTCAACCAGTGAAAGTGCACACTGGATTACAAGGGGTTGGAGGCATAAATTATGAACCATTGTATTAATGTGTCATAACATGTCATAACCTTATTCATTTTGGTATGCATGGGTATTATTATGAAACCAATTTATCTCGCCCCCAAAATGAATGAATGGTTGACAGGTTCCATAGTGATATAATAAAAATAAAAAAGGCATCACGTTGATGTAATCCAAAGGATTTTTAAAAAAAGTTTAAAACAATTACCCTCGAAGAAAATGAGGTAAGTACACACAATAAACATTGTTACGAGTAAAGTAGACTCCAATAAAAGCAGTCAAATTCTCCTTTGATAATAAGTTCGGGTAGTTTTCTCATTTCCTTATTTCAAATGTGTTCATATTGTTTAAAATATGAATAGATGGAGAAAGGTAGTCAATCTGGTTAGCCATCAGCCTCTGATGAAAATGTCATAATTGATCGTGATTGTGAAAATTTTGAAACTTTTCTGTCACAGTTTGATCCTTATGAGTTAATAAAGTTATCTTGTGATATATTTAGGGATTTGCAATATTAGTTATGTATATGGGAGTTTAACTTGGGTAAATTCATAATTCCCCAAACCTACATCTATTTTTCAGTCTTTTCCCCCTAAAAGTAATCAAATGACGACTTAATTGAACCCTATCCAAATATCACCATCCAAGAAAACAACTGTATCTTATGACTACTTAGAGGACAGGGAAGGGGATGTTTTTGAGCCTACATTGTCTTTCCCTGACCTTCACCAATTAATTCAGAAAGCCCAGGATGTCGCTAACAATGGTCAAGACTACTGACACTTATGGGAATTGAACCTAGTCGGATCAATTTTTCCACAAACTTATTACTTTCCAGAATTAGTCAATTGGTTTGTTTTCAATTACCGAGTGGATAGGTAACACATAATTTATGTAGATGATTCTAGGATAATATGTCAAATAAGTAAAGAATCCATTTCCCAAATTCTCCAAATTTCAAACCATGTTGCATATGAAACCTTGGATGATGATGAGCTTGCCTCTAAGTACCAAGCATTATCACAGTCTTAAAGAGAGAAGATGTTGCGTAATCTATTATCCCTAGATGCCCCATTATCAACCGGTCCATCTCCTTTCAAATCCACCAGCTTCCCTAAACTAAACAGGCAGGCTATTACCATGATTTGTCAGGTTTTAGGCTATGAACATGATAGAGTAGTGGATGAGACCATTTTAGGTATGTTTTTTATATTATGTCCATCAGAGTCAATCACCTTCACAAAATGTGATTATTTTCAGTTCCTATAGGAAGTCATAAACTTCCAATTGTCAAATTTCCACAACATTAAGTCTTTTAGGTACCAGGCCTACTTGGTGCACCTCATATTTTTCAGCAATTCTTCCTATTTCAAGAGATTTGGAATCAAAACAATATATGATTAAGATAAAACCAAGCCATTAATTGAGTGGACCGATGAGTTGAGGAAACAAGACAAGAATAAAGGTTTCAACCTTTATGTAAACAAGTTCATGAGTGTATGCTACATTATGCTCCATAGCACTCAACCTCCTAGGATTTTTCCTCAGTTTAAAAAGATATTACGACTGAGAAAAGATACCATATTAGGAGATTGGTATCTGGCTGAGGATCACACCATCATTAGAGTATATGGTTTTGAATAGGAGCCATACAAGCTGCCAATTTTCCTAAATCCAAGAATATTTGATTTGGAATACATCAGACAAAGGATCATTTTAGATCAATTTCATTTTTCCCAACATAAGTAGGCCATCACTTTCAAGTTGCATCAGGAGGTTGTCCCTTTCTTGGTAAATCTTAGAACTTCTCTAGTTGTTATAGAAGAAATGATACAGCAACTAGATTTTGAAAAAGGAAGTAAATGGGTGTATGAACCACATAGTGTGATTGCAGTCAAAAGGCCCATGAACAAGCATCTGCCAAATCCTGTAGCGGAAAGAAATACTAACCTAGATTCATGGGAATAATTTAAGTAGATTCTAGAAGAGTCCTAAAATCAAACTACCACTCAGTCAATGGACTAATCTAATGTAATTCAAACTCCTCAAAAACAAGAATTACAAATTGGAAAGAGGATTTTTTGAAACATGCATTATGAAATGGATAATGATGATTAGTTGAGTGAGCAACTGAGAAAAAATCCTAAAGGTGATGAAGAATTAGACTTACATGGGTTCTTAGCTGAGTTTATAGGAAAAGGGAAGGGTATATTGCAAATCAAATAAGGATCAAGTGAATCTAGTTCATCCTCAAAGGGACCTACTATCACTATCACTATCGAACATCTCACTTAAGCTCAATTGTCAACAAGAAAAGTTTCACAGACCTCTACCGCTGAAGGAACCTCTAATGAGTTTCCCTCACTCTTTTCTCAATATTTAGATATAAAGAGAAAAAATCAAGAGGTGAAAAAGGAAATGTATCCTCGGAATTGGGGAGAAAACATAACTCAAAAAAAGTTACTATATGTTGTGGATTACGAACTTGGTACATTCAATTTGGATGTACTAGAGTCAAAGTTACTTAAGCCTCTTTTTCCTATAGATTACAAAGCCACTCAAATGAGTGTAAATCTTGGGGATATACACCTTATTGATGTGATTGAATTGCACCAACAAACAAGTGATATGTTGTATAGAGGGGTCTTGCAATCCTCTACCAGTGAGAGGAAGATGAAAAATGTGGTAATCAAAATAGAGAATCAATTGAAGCAGGATTGGCTATCCACTAAATCCAATAGAATTCATATTAATGAGTCGGAGAGGAAAATTATTTCCATAGGAGTAGATCCTAAAAATCATACTATTGTGGGAGACCTAATCAAATGGAAGGATAATGAGATTAAGTTCCTTAATAAAGAGATAAATGTTCCTGATGTACAACATGTTGATAGCTTGGAGCTGCAAGCTAGTCATGAGGAAAAGGAGCAGCTTTAGTAACAATTATTGGAAAGTATAAATATAATAGAATTCCTACAAGCTAAAATTGAAACCTTGAAAGTCCAACAAACTCAGTGATTGCAGGTAGACAAGTCAGCTACAACGAAAACTACTCCATTAGACCCAATAGAGGGATTATCAAAATTCATGGCTGATTTGATTGTGAAGGATATCAAATTGGAAACTCTGACAAACCATCTCAAATAAGGAGATGCCAAGATCATAAAAGAATTAGAATATCAAGGGAAGAGAAAATAAGTATTTTTGGCATAAATCAATGCTACTAAAGAGGAAGCTCAGAAGGAAGAAAATAAAATGAAGGCAAGGGTGACGGGGATACCACCCATGGAATGAGCTAATGATATCATTTGGGATGATATAGCTAAAACAATTTTTAAGAAATTATCTTATTTTACCCTGGTCATCTAGGATGAGCCTAATCTAATCAACTTAGCCTCCCAAAACATATAAAGAACAACAAATGAGTTGGAGAATAAAATTGATTTGGCAGATGATATAATAAAGTTCTTGAACAACATAACTAAAGAGGAGTTGAATGATTTGCAATTCAATGAAAAAACTAGCATTGTAATGGATGTTAAAAGAGTCATTACAAAAAGGATATTGATGTAAAATGAATAAACTAAGGGCCATGATCTTATTAGGGAAATATCTACTTTTAAGAAGATTTTTAGTGATGTCATCAGGCATCGATTACCATCGTTCTATAATGGAAATGGGGATTTTTATCCAATGAACAATTATTAGAAGCTATTAGATGACTACATGAATAATAATAACAAGTTTGAAAAGCTTGATGGCACTTTGAAGGGGCAAGATGTTGTAGAATTGTTGGCAAGGGATTTTGAGCTCTTGCATAATTTGAAAATGATTTCCAGGAATTTACCTCCCCCATTTTATGAGAAATACATCAATTTGAAAGAGGCAATAAAAAAAATGAATGATCATAAGTATCTAATGGGAAAAGATTGGAAAAGAATGTGTCAATTTGATAAATTACCATTGGGAAGATGAAGCGAATCGAGTGGCACACGTCCAGCTCCCTAAGGGAATATTTTATTGAGTAATTTTTCATGTACATTAGTTTTTACCAAGGTAAAAACATTTCAAGAATAAATAAGCAATAATATGTTTCAAAAAGGTGCAATATTGAAGGGTCAACATTTTTGGGAATCAGAGTGTAACTTGTTCTCATGTTTGCTAGATCAACAGAGCTCACAGAGGAAGACACATATTATGAAAAGTGTATAGAGGAATTGTAGAGATTCATTCACCATGGTCGTATCAGTCTGTATTATTGTATTCTACTCCATTGCATTCTCCATGTAAATTCATACCTATTCTTCAAACATCGTAGATATGATTTGCTCATTAATAAAAACCTTATGCAAGAATTCACATCATATCCATTCATCCTCTTTAAATTGCAAATGTCTGATACATATGGGAAAATGCCTCTTGGGTTGAGAGTCCTATGAACATCCTATATGAAAACCTCTATTTAATGATTCTTATTTTTTATCTTTAACATTCATTTTAATATCTCATGCTTCTAATATTATAAGGTAACATTTTAATATGTCATGCTTCTCATATTATAAGGTAACACTATTTTAAATTCATGCTTTAATATTATAAGGTACACATTTTAATATGTCATGCTTCATTATAAGGTGCAAGATTTTAATATGTCATGCTTCTTATATTGTGGTAGGGTGATTGTGGGAAGGCACCAACCTTGGAGCAGGAAAAGGATTAACAATATCCATATCCATATCCATTTAAAGTGAATTTTATTATTGTTTTATAATTGAATTAACTTGTTCTTTTTTTGATATATGTAGTTGTTGACACTTGATGTTAACAATGTGGGCGATGATGACAAATTGTTTGAATTGGACCCAATTGAGACAAATAAAAAGGATGTGAGAAAGGAAAACAAGGAATTTATTGAATTAGGTAGGTGTGAATCAACGGAGGTCGAGAACACAAAAATATGCAGAGTTTTGATGGACGATATGCAACGATATGTGGTAAGTGCCATATTTTAAAAAGTTCATTTATCACATATGTTAATTTATGAATTTTGTTTTTCTACTTTTGTATGATCTGAATACAATTTTTTTCTTTATATAGGATTTATTCAGAGCTACTAAGTAGCCTGATGCTGAGACCAGTGTTGGTAGCAGCAATGCTCAAACATCACAATATCCTACCATGAGCCACATACCCACGAGGCTCTTTGTCTCTCCTCCTATGGCTGGCAGCCCCGTGACTGAGACAAATGAACCTTCTGGGGCCCATGACACACCCTTGTAGTGCATGCTAGACCAAGCACATGATGGTAGAGACGAGGAAATTGGTGATTCTACAAATTGTTTTTTTCGATCGCCATGTGTTACCAACAAGGGAACACTACTGGTTATCTTTTTGGTAAACGAGAACATTGTTCCGATCAAGATACGAAAAACCTAGGTATTTATGAATGTCTTAATTGTTTCCTATTATCTAATTGAAACATACATCTCTCCAATTATTTTAAATTAATGATCATATAGTTCCATAGGAAACACCATATATTTTAAGCATTTGAACAACAAGGCATTAGATATTTTTGGGTGCACCATATGCACACGGTGGAATGTTGAGAATCCCAGTTTGAAAAAGGATCTTATTGACCACTCGGTCGACCTGTTTGGTGATTCCTTTAACAAATTTGGAGTCACCTCATTGGATGATACATATTTGAAATATGTGAGGGATCAATATAGGGTTCATTTGCAAAAAATCCCTAAGTATGAGCGTCCTCCGATGATTCCCGAGAGTGAGTGGAAGAATCTATTAGAGGATGCAAAGGAGAAGACAATGAGAAAATAAGGAAAGGCACCTCCTAGTCCAGGAAGATATATCCTATTTTGAATTTAATATGTTGATTTTTCGTTAGTTCTATATAAAAATGACCATATACAAGTTATTGGAAACTTTTCCTATGCTCCTAGACATGTCAAAAACAACCAAGACAAGAATAGAAAAACATAGGAAACAAAAACTTGGCTAGGGTGGTTACATGAAACTAAAATCACAAATTATAAGTACCAAATAATTAAACCGTATTATTCCTATCATCATCCAATTTTTATTTAATTGCATCCTATAAGCCAAATTTGAGATCTTTTGTAATGCAAGGGGCTCAATTCAAAAATGTGACCATAGAAGAAGACCTCCAAATCAGTTTCAAGTTCATCTTTCAAGATTTAGTTGAACGTCGACAAAGCATGGGGAAAACACAATCCAACCCTTTGAACAACATCGTAAGTAAAATCAGTGGATTTTAATTGTTGATTACTTCTAAAATTTATTCATAATTGATTTGACCCATAAATGAGTGTGTCTTTTTGTTTTAAGCAAGAGAGAAACAACAATAATGAGGCTAGTAGTGGAAAACAACCCCATGATGGTGGAGTGCAGTACGATGATGGTGGTGTGCAATCTGGCCATAACGGTGGATTGCAACCCATTGATGGTTGTGAGCAGCCCGACCATGATGATATTATGGCTATAAAATCATAAGTATGGATTACAATTGTTAATATTTACTTGCAGATGGTGTACTTATAAATTTTCTTATTTTGATGGTAGAGCAGGAAAACATGGCATCCGACCAATAGTCTCGACTTGTCAACTTGGTAAAGAACATTGTAAATATATTTGCATTAATGAACTACTTATTTGAATAATAACTAACCATATAAATTTAACCCTTTTTTTATTGTAGTTGAGGTCCCTCAACAACAACCTGCATGTCGTGGAGAGTACTCGACTATACATACAATGCATCAGAGCATGCATATTGAATCAACACCAAGAGAAGGCCTAAAAAATGAACCAAATCTATAAATGGATGAGAAAATCAACAATTATTTGAAAACTAAGAAACATAAAAAGAAGTGATTGTATATATTATGAGAAACGTGTATAATGGAAACATGTTTTGATGATAAAATTTATCAACATATACTATTTGTTGCTACCTTCTTATGGATGTATGTCATATGTTTTGTATGTACAAAACCACGTATCTACAAACACATTCTTTCTTTCATTTACCTTTAAATTTTGTTTTGCTACTTTCTGTGCATGAATCGTACTATGCCACTTTCAATTATTTTCCAATGGAAATATTGAGTATGGGGAATTGAGAGTGATGAAAGGGGGGGAAGGGGACAAATGAACTTCCACCTTCACATGGTTGGCCTTGTTCAATAGAGAATAAATTGTTCTCAAAACCAAAAGAAGCTCATTCAGGTATTTTGCTTTAGTCTTTCGAGAGTCTCATACATGTCAATATGTTTGTTTGTTTATTTATTTATTATTTAGTCATATAACTTTTTATTCTCTGATGATTTATGTGGTATTCACAATGAAAATGCAGCTAAAAACTAACCTATGTGTTATGTGTTTGTAAAATATCCTACCTCATTGAGCTCATGGACATATGTACTTAGTACTCGTTTTTCTATTTTATTTAGTAGGTGTGCACAATTGCTAAAGATTCATGTATATTTCAACCCTTTACTAAAATTTGGGCACAAATCACCATAGTATACAATATTTAGGGTTTACAACAAATCCAAATTCATGTAACTTGTAACTTGTGAATTACCAACACCATATATGTATTTTTATTCCTAGGGCATACATTTTTCATCATGCCCCGTTTTCATGCATTTTCCGTTTATGCATTTTTTTGCACTTACATGCAAATTTTAGCCTTTATGCATAATAGAGGGTTTTTTGTTTCAAAATGAAAAAATAAATTATGAATATATGTAAAATTATAAAACAAAAACTCCACAATTCGAACCACTCAATTTGGAGGTCATATGAGTCTTAGGCATGCATTTTACAGAAAGATTATTTTACCCTCCATTTTACAAAAAAAATTGAATCTCTATTCAAGGTAGAAGACTTTATTCATTTGAAAATGCACTCTGGATGATATATATATATATATATATATATATATATATATATATTCAAAATTTTATTAAATTCACAACAAAACTCATATCACTAAATTTGGAGCTATATAGAATCATGGACATGCATTTCCATTAGGGCACTTTCTATTGTTTTGGTCTCTCAATTTACAAGGTAGATTTTTCCTCTTTTACACAACAACCACTTTTATGTTTGCAAACAAAAAAATAAATATGAACACAAGTGTAAAATTATCTAAAACACCCTCATAAACTCAAATAACTCAAATTGCAGGTGTGTTAAAACCCGGGCATGCATTTTTCATCATGCCCTGGTTTCATGCATTTTTAAGCATTTACAAGGCAATTTTTAACCTGTATGCACAATAAAGGGTTTTTGGTTTGAAAATGCACAAATGAAGGTATGAAAATAATAAAATAAAAAATTCACAAATTTAATCACTCAATTTGGATGTCTTATGATTCATAGGCATGCATTTTATAGTAATCTAGTTTTACCCTCCATTTTCCAATAAGTCATGAATTCGGGTTCCAAGTGGAAGTCCTTTTTCATTTGAAAATGCACTCTGGATGATATAGATATATTTATAATGTTATTAACTTCACCCAAAAACTTATATCCCTAATTTTGTAGCTATATAGAAGCATGAGAATTCATTTCCATTAGGACACTTTCTACTGTTCTAGTCTCTCAATTTACAAGATAGATTTTTCCTCTTTTACACAACGACCAATTTTATGTTTTCAAACACAAAACTAAATATGTAAACATGTGTTAAATTATCTAATTCACCCTCAAAAACTTGAATCACTTGAGTTGGAGGTGTTTTAAGATCTGGGTGTGCATTTTTGTGAAGTCCAACGTGCATTTTCCACAAGGCCAAACATTACAATTTAAAAGAAAAACATGTATTTCATAAGTGTGAGTGTGCAATTTTGGATGTGGAGGCTCTAAAAATATTGAATTATGGTTTTATGAAACAATAGGAACCCTAATCATAATCATCTATATCATCATATATCAAGAACATTGTCATCTACATTTGGCTCCACATATTCGACTTCTTAATCTAACACATCTATCTACTCCCTTTGTCCATTGCATCATAAGCATTACGTTCAGTGTTCAACATCAATTTGATTTTTTAAAATTTATTATCTAGGAGTCAGACCTCCGATACCCAGTTCCATCATCAAATACACGTCGGTATTTTGACGGATTGTTCCCGCTCATCTATCTCAACCCTGACAAAGTTTGAGATCTCAAGCATTGTCATTTTGACGAAATTTTCCCACCCTAGTGTCGCCAATCCGATATCGTTGGACTACCGGTGAACTGTGCCCTCCCGAGCATCGCCACTCCAACATATTCATTCGGTCATAAGGTTGCAATTTCGATGGTACCTGCATCGACTTTCCGACAATATTTATGCACACCAATGTCACACTAATGACCGAGGCCATCGGTAATACGACGATGACTTGGATGATGATCGTTTCCTAGAAAACTCCACATGGCATCCCAAGGTGTCAAATTAATGATAACTATATGATCACCTCCATTGTGATGATTGGTTGCAACAAAAGTTTTCTTGATTAAAGTTCCTCACAACTGCCACATGGTAGTTTCCTACATTGAATGTTCAAACAATGAAGGGCGTTGATAGTGCGACAAAATGAATTCGACGATTCGATTTTATTAGCTTCATCGGAAAACCAACGTTGGTTCATCACAATGGAATCAAAACGACATCTTAAATTGTTCCAAATGTACCAATGCAATCCTCTTGCAGCTTCAAATGTGTCTACACACTTTCATAAATGTTATCTAAGTTTGTTGCCTTGTTTTGTTGTTCCTTCCATGGAATCTTGTATGATGGGGGCTTGCACCAATTCTTTGTTTAGGTATATCATTCCATCATCATAGCTTGTGGTTTTCTTCAACCTTACATATGCAATACCTTTATTTTGCAACCTTACACTAACATGTTTTTTGGGTTTGCATGACTTCTCTGTAAAAACCTATAGTTGAAATTATATTCTCATGCAATTTTGATTTGTGGGTCTCCTATGTTTTTTATTTCCTATGTGTTGGTGGTACCCCTAGACGTACTATCAATAATACAAATTTATTATTGGTGTTTATCAATGTCTTTACTTGAACTATTTATATCAACAAAATTAGTTCCTTTTTAATAGCAAATCAACATGTATTCCTTCCCATTTTTCATAGGTTTGTATTGGTCAACACCCTTTTATAATTTGGCATCTTAGTCCCATATATACGACTCCACAATCACCTTGCATAAATCCAAAATAACGCCTGATCTCATCATTGAAAATTTATGTTTACATTTCTTCTTAACTTATGACGACACATCCTTGTGTAGCCATCCTATTGGGGACGGATTTGAATGATCCGTTATGGATAGCATTGGATTTTTCACTAGTTTCTTCAATATTGGGTTCTTATGGCTCTGAAAGTCAAATATGACACTGGCCATTTATTTTTTCACCATTACTCACACTCTTATATATTTACATGGGATTTTAACTTACCATTTAGTACATTATATAAATAACATCTTCCATGTTGTCAATCACTTGTAATTTTATTTAATTTGAGCCATAGTAGTAAGATTCAAATATGAATACATATTTGTTTCGATTCAGAAAAAATGTAATGGAAAAAACCCATACAACTCACATACAAAAGTATACATCTCATAGATATGAAAACATGCATGTTAGAAAATAATAAATATACATACACCATTCAAAATAGTCTGTAAAAATAATATAACCTTTAATATGTAATATATTTTTTCCGATGGAAGAAATCCTGGGAAACCCTCTGAGTAATTCCCCACATTTCATGGATGGTAAATGAGGTAAAATTTCGACCATGATTACAAGGCCTAACCCAGTGAGGACATCGAGTGAGGCCCAACAATCTCAACAAATCTCAACAATAGTTGGTTGGGACCTTGACCACAAGACCTCATTCATAAAACCACAACACTCATCCACTTGAGCTAATCCACTGAGCTTTAATATGTAATATAATGTCCATTAAAACATAATATAAATATAGTAAATTAAAGTATATTACACAAAACAAAATATATTATATGATACAATTTAAAAATATTATATAGTATATTATAACATAACCTAAAAAATATATGATATATGTTGGATTTTCCTTATTTACAAAGAATTAGTATTACTAGTGTTCTTTTACTTTGTTATCATTAACATATATATCAAGTACTGAGTAGTAGCAACATAAAAAAGAGACATAAAAGAACACAAGAGATTTATCCTAGGAAAATCCCAACAACCTTTCTTAGATAGATTATGTTCACAAAGCAAGTCCAATTAGATAAACCCTAGCACACATTCTAGATTAACCAAAAATACCACGCCAGTTGTAGTAGCAACACCATACAAAGGTAGAACACAAGAGAGAGACACCAAAGGACTGAGCAATAATAAATTGTGCATCTGCATCTACTGCGTCACCTCCTCCAAACTTGCACCTTGCTTTTATGTAGCTAGGAGAGTGTGAGTGAATGAACAAATGAGCTAAGGCACCTCCTTATTTATAGTGTTATTGTCCTTCTAGCTGGGGTGACTTATCTTCTATGAAGGTGTATTTTCATTATACTCTATTCTTCTGGGCCGACTTCTCTTCTAGGGTATTTCAACATATGTCCAATGGATCTATTGCTTCCAGAATCTTCTCCACATCTAAGAAAGGTCATCTTGGAGGGAAATATCCTCTCGTATCTACAAAAACATCAACACTCCCTCTTATCTAGGGAGGTATATTTCATGATTTATTCATCTGGTAGTCCATTGAATACTCTACAATATGCTAGCAGGTACACAACTGCTACAATGCCCTTGGTATCTTGAATCATCATGAGCAGTCTTTGCGATCAAACGGTAGTACACACAGCTACATCCAAATGATATGGTAATCTCCATGACAATCAACAAGTATCACACAACTACTACAATGCCATCCAATAGATCACAACTGTTGCCAAGTAGTACACAACTATTGTCCAGTGAAACACAGTCACTGCCAGTGGAACATATCCACTATAGTAGTGCACAATTACTATCCATAGACACACAATCTTTGCTAGTTGTACTAAACCACCAAAGTAGCACAAAAATACTATTCGGAGTCACACAACCTTTGCTCATGGAACGCATCCACTGAAGTAGCACACAACTACTATCCAGAGTCACACAACCTCTGCTAGTGAGACACATCCACCGAAGTAGCACACAGATACTATCCAGAGTCACACAACCTCCGCCAGTGGAACACATCCACTGAAGTAGCACACAAATATTGTCTGAAGTCACACAGCCTCCGCGAGTGGAACACATCCACCGAAGTAGCACACAAATACTATCCAGAGTCACACAACCTCCACCATAGTCTTACGATTATGTGTGTGATGTTTCTTCTCTCAGCAGATATGACAATGCATTAACTCCTTAGTCACCTCACGTGATTAATCCAGGGAACCCTTGGCCAGAGGGGTTAGCCAGCATGAGAAGAAACAACACACCTCCCTCTCAATGGGGGTGGACATTTGAAAACACTCCAAGCTTGTACCTGAAGTACTCATACTTCACTCTTGACAAGGGCTTGGTGAGGATATCCATTATCTTCTCATCTGTGGACATGTACTGGAGCTCTAAAAATCCTCTCTGCACCATGTCACATATGTAATGATATTTTATATCTATTCTTAGAACTATCATGGAATACAAGGTTCTCGATAAGCTTCACACAAATTTGATTGTCACAATGTATCAAATTTGGTTCCAATCCTAGGTCAAATATCAGGTCTAGCAACTTCTGGACCCACATTGCTTCACGACTTGCCACACTTGTTGTGATATACTTTGCTTCTAATGCACTAAGTGAAACTGATATCTGATTCCTACTCAACCATGAGATCATGCCTGATCCCAGACTAAAACAACATCCATAAGTACTCTTTTGATCCACTGCACTCCCTGCCCAGTCAGAATATGTATATCCTTGCAGCTTCACATCTCCACTTGATACATATCTCAATCCATATCCAACCATACCACAAAGTTACCTCAACATATGTTTTTCTGCCATCCAATGTACCTTTCTATGTTCAACCATGTGTTGACTCAAGGTATTCACTGCAAAGCATATGTATGGACTAGTGTTAACCAGGTACATCAAGGATCCAATCAACTATATGTACATCATGGGATCTAGTAAATATGAATATTTGTCACTCAATAGCTTCAAATTTATCTTCATGGGTGGGTCATGGACTTGTAGTCCATCATCCTGAATCTTTGTAGAATCTCAACAGTATATTTTCCTTGGCTAAGGAAAATCTTATCTGATATCTGCCACACTTCCAATCCCAAGAAGTAATGCATCAGACCTAGATCCTTCATCTTGATATCTAAAGCGAGCTCCCTCTTGCACCCAACCATGAGATGCTCATATCCTATTATAAATAGGTCATCCACATGTAGGATCAATGGGAAACCATCAAATAACTGTTTGATCTGGCATATCATGCCCTGGGTGCCTGCTTAGGCCCATACAAAGCCTTCTTCAATCTGCAGACATGAGACTCCTTCTCATGTATCTTGTGGTTTCTCTATGTACACTTCTTCTGGCTACCAGAGAAAGTGTCTCATAATAATATTATCCCTCTTGCTGGGAGAATCATCAAGCCACAAATCAAGATTTGTACATTTCCATGATGTCATCTGCAACATGCTTGATCTTCTAGATCAACTTGGAATTCACTATTGACTTCCCTTCTGGTCTCAAAACCACCTCTCACACATAATTCTTCATGATGGACTGATACTCCTCCATCATGGAATCCTTCCATTCCTTCTTCTTAGTAGCTTCTTCAATGGTGGAAGGCTCTGAATCAATGATGTTGCTTATCAGTGCCACATAGTTGGAAAACATGTGTGGTTTTTGGAACTGAGGAAAAATCTATATCCCAGTCATTTTGACTGGATACCTCCTCTGTCACTACAGAAAGGTCTATCAAGACAAGGGAATCCTCCCAGGAGATCTCACATCTCCTAGAATCCTCTGAAGCTTCGATCTAGCCTCCTCAACTCATGAAACTTGTTTGTTAGTCTTGGAAGATGTCTCTCTCTCCTATCTAAATCTAAGAAGGAATACTTTATGAATGAAAGTCTCTAAGACGATGACTCTCTCTAAGATCAGGATCACTCTAAATTTGCATGATCCCTCTGAAGATTGACTCCCTTTTGAGTCGATACAATCTCTGGACACACATGCTTCCACTGCATCTATTGACTTCTTCTAAATTTTTATCTCCTATGGACTATGCTAGGAGGTTTCTCCTCCCTACTAGATCCTAAGAGTTGACTCCTTCTGAAATCTAGCTTCTTTTGTGTTGTTACTTGGTGGGGATGCATGCCTCACCATTGGTGGAGTCATCTGTTTCTCTTCATAGTATGACTTATTACTGTCATGTATCTGTATCTCCTTTTCATTATGAAAGGTATCACGAGAACATGCTTATTTACTGCATCATTTCTAGGTAGGACCTTCTGGCACTACTGACTCTTCCTGATGATCTGAAGAGTGGTCAAATTAACTATGCGGTCATCTTTGGAGCCTTATTCTCCTCACAGTCAATCTCCATAAGTGATACTCTTATTTGTCTTCTACTTCACATGGGTGTGTACATTCGTGTACATAGTTCTATGTCTCAGCTATAGACTGTCTAAATAGTTTCCTCCTACAACCGTCATCATAGCTCCTTCTCAGAGCTATCACCTATGACCTTCCTGGGACAAGAGACAAGAGAAACATTTCCATGGTAACCTCCATGGAATGGTTAGTAATCAAGAACATCTCCTAGAGGAGATCAATTTCATCTTGCAGACAAGTATATCATTTAACAATGAGAATTTTCTTAATGATAATCGTACCAACAATATTCAGGTGTACCTAAACATTTGATAGCAATAGCAAATAATAAAGTTGTAAAGACTATTATTCTAGGTATAATACTTTCTTAAGCAACAACGATATAAAATATCAAACTTGATATGCAAATATGGAGTCTGGTGTTGTTGTCCTACTTGAGTTTCCTTCTATCGTTCATATGAAAACACCATTGTCTAAGAGATAAATTATTCATTCTTTGATGCCTTTGAGTTCTCTTCAACATATGTTGCATGTGCATGGTGTTTCTTCTTCTCCTTTTCATTTCTATATGCACATTGAAAGACATAATGTCCCAGCTTCTGGAAATTGTAGCATCTGATCTTTGATGCATCCTTCTTGTAATGAGGTCATTTAGAATTCTTTGGGTTACCTTCTTCCCTTTTCTTTATCTTCTTCACTTGGGAAACAAGAGCTTGATTTTCATCCTCATTACTCTTTTGTATCTTGGATATCATCCTAGATTCCTCTTGAGTGCAATCTGACCATAACTTGTCAAACTTGGGAAATCTCCTTCTTGCATAAATTCCTTGGAAAAATGGGTCCCATGAGGGAAGGCATCCATTAAGTGTGGTGGTCACAAGTTCAACATATTCTAATGGGTCTCCAATAGCTACTAATTGATCCTTGATCTGTGATATCTTTTTAAAATAGTTGACCAGTGTTTCTGACTTGTTCATTGTCATGTCCAAAAGTAAGATTTCTTAAAGTAAGATTTCGAATGGTATTCTTACTTTCATAAAGTATGGTTTGGGCATCAAACATCTCCTTCAGTGTCTTCAATTATGATACATTGGGTATCAGGTGATACTTGATTGAATTTGTCAATATCCTCTTGGCCTTGACCTCATTCTTCTTGAATTTTTCCTTTGCTTCTTCATCTTCAGGTTCTGGAAGCATCATCTTGATGTGATCCAATAATTAATTCTCTTATAGAATGAGGAGACCTCTATGATTCCAGGATCTGAAGTTATTTTCTCCATCCAATCTGTCTTATACTCTCGTATCAGTAGACATTTTTCGTTGGTAGAAATCCTAGCACTGAAAAACATTGATTTTTCAAACTTCACCAAACTACATGTTGAGGATTTCAGGGGGTGCACTAGGTTAGGGTGCACTGCTCTATATAATAACTATCCTCAACATCCTTGGTAAAGTTCTCAACAATATTGACAAGGTATTGCAGCTGCATGGTGCTGCAAGGTTTCATTGTACTGATCTTCCTTCCAGTGGTTAAATTGTTCTGAAGGTAACAAACTCTGATACCATGTTGGATTTTCCTTATTTACAGAGAATTAGTGTTATTAGTGTTATTTTACTTCGTTACCATTAACATATATATCATGTACTAAGCAATAGCAACATAAACAAGAGACAGAAAAGAACACAAGAGATTTATTCTCAAAAAACCCCAAATGGGGGAAAAACCTGGCAACCTTTCTTAGATAGATTTCTTTCACAAATCAAGTCCAATCAGATAAAACCTATCACAAGTGATAGATTAACCATAAATACCACCCCAGTTGTAGCAACAACACCATACAAAGGTAGCGCACCTCATCAAGGAGTAGCGTAAAAGAGAGAGATACCAAAAGACTGAGCAAGAATAAAATGTGCATTTGCATCTACTGCATCACCTCCTCCAAAATTGTGCCTTGCTTATATGTATCTGGGAGAGTGTAAGTGAATGAAAAAATGAGCTAAGGCACCTCCTTATTTATAGTCTTCTTGTCCTTCTAGTTGGGTCGACTTCTCTTCTAAGAAGGTGTCTTTTCATTATACTTTATTCTTATGGGTTGAATTCTCTTCTAGGGTATTTCAACAGTTGTCTAATGGATCTCTTGCTTCCAGAATATTCTCTGCATCTAAGAAAGGTCATCTAGGAGGGAAATATCCTCCCACAATTACCGAAACATCAACAATATAACCTAAATATATTATAAAAAAAAAAACTTAAAATATATTCCTTTCCTCCACCATTGAGTGTAGGGAAGGAGTATGTAGTTGGATAGAATAATACTTTGACATCAAGCATCCATACAACCATGGATAGGCACTATAACGTACCTAGCCTCCAAGGTGGGTCATGCTACTACTAATAATGACCAAATTATAATTCTGATACCAATTCTAAATGTGGAAAATACACAACATGGAAAACAGTCTCATGCAACTGTACATACTAATTAAAAACATAAATGAAATTAATTTAAACGTGCACAAAAACAATTAAATGCATACAACAACATTCAATAACATAAAACACAGGTTCAAATTCATCTCTTTACCCACAACATGTAGAAATATATATAAGATAAACTTCAAAGTGAAATGCACAACAAATTAAATCAACATTCAACATAATTAAACACATTGAATATGAACACTTATCTTGGTAAGTACACAACTCGCTGCATAGGAAAAATGTTCCTCCCAACCATAGACTTTTTTTTTAGTTCTCAACAATAAGTCACCCCCAAGTTGGGGCTATGAACCATAAGATACAGTGGTCCCTGAGGTTGACTATTGTCCCCTCTCAACAACTATTTCCTAGAGCCATTCCAACCCACCAACTCTCTTCCCCTCAACCTGCACAACCTAAGGAATGGGATACCACTTCCCTCCAGGGCTCCAACATAGGTTGCATAGGAAATCTCTCTGCTAGAGACTCTAATAATTCTACAGTTGCAATAGGAATTCTGACAATAGCAAATCATTTTATCACTTTGACACTTTCTTGCACATAATCTTACTCACGGTCCTACAACCAATTTATCCATGAATTTACAGCTCCAACCAGTTTTTACACATTCCCACTATGGCTACCTTTAATCTTCAACACTCAAAACTCTCCTTCTGTCAAAAAAAATTCTTGTAAAAACTGATCTCTTTTCCCATGCGATTTTCCTTCTCTTCCCATGATTTCTTGACTTCACTCTTCCCCAAAATTATTTACTTGACTCTCACACTTCCCTCATAATTTTTTGTACTCATCCCATGCTCTCAATAAATATGTGAGGTGACTTCACACACCAACCCTCTTACATGTTTTCAATTATTGGGGATTGGAACACTCCAAAGGAAATAGAAGGTTGATATAAAAGAAAAAATGGAAAGATGGTTTGGGTTTAATAGACATGGGTAATTCCCCCTTGGACCCCCTCCTTGAAGCCCCCCCTTGAACCCCCTCTCTTGTGGAAAATTATCCCCCATGTCTATGTCTATGTCCTTTTGTATCCAACGATACATTTTGTTTTTGATATACAAATTTTACATATTACATCGCTTGGTCTATGGCCATACATCATATTTACAATATACATTGCTAAACTAGGGATTAAAATGGGGATGTTACAGAGACCACCATGATGGTTTTGTGTGAGGATGATTACAACAAATGCCATAATAGGTATTGATACCAACATGTGGAGTCCATTGTCTGATAGGAATATCATCGAGGGTAGAGAAAATAATTCTAATGTTCAGTGTTAGGGTATAGATAAAATGACCATTTAGTTTCCATTCAACTAGGAACTATAAAACATTGTCTAGAATAGAAATGATAATTGTTGGCTTTAAATGGAGACTGGGGTTCTCATGGAATACCAACAAAGTCTCTGATGTATTCTTGAAGCATTATCATTTTCGATCTTCGCAAAGGGAACACTACTACATATGGGGTCAAAATTCAACAAAACCTTCTGACGATAAGGATAAAATTAATCATATCGTCACAAATTATGACATAATATTAGAATTTTAATATTTTTTTTCATGGCCTCCCTGATGAACATCATACTTCTGATGAACTTCTATAGCCTTCAATCTTTAGATGTTGGTTCATCTATCTATCAATGAATATAGAGAATGCCAACTACCCATTTGAAAATGGTTTAATGGTCACTAACTTGGTCAACTTTAACATAGTCAATGTTTGTCGGAAGACTGATGGAGGTGAGTGATTTCAACTATTTATTTGTAGGTGCGACGGTTATAAAATATTTTTATGCTCATTGTTCGTTGCATGATTTATTAGTCTTTTTTCTATGTGCTACTTGCGTTAGATCCAATTCTTGATCTACCTAGCTTAGATTTTTTACTTTCAAGGTTACAAATTTTTAATATCACATTGTCTCTTTTTTAAATACCTAAATTAGATCCCTAACCCGTAGACCCTCTTTAATTTGGGTACACGAATTGTTTCCTAGGAAATGGGTATGAACATGTCTACTCAATTCCATTTAATTACTATACAATTTGTCTTGGTCTAGTTCTCTTTTATTGTTCTCTTTTATTACTTGATTATAGTGAAGCTTTGGAAATTATGTGGTAAAAATGTATGGTTTTGATTTGTTGATTAATTGTTGACTAATATTGTAAAAATTTAATGAATATATGACGAAAATGGATTAATTCTCTAGTGCATATGGGTCAATATTCGATGACATTTGTACCATAAGAATATATTTGTATAATGTACTTATATTGCTTTAGTGGATTTTGTTGTAAATATAGGAAATCCCAATTCCAACACCTAAATAGAGTGAAAGGATAATTCTAGGTTAAGGGATGCGTTGGAGGCACATGGTGATGGGAAATGTTATTGCCCTTGCAATCAATGCATGGGATTGAATAGAAGAATATTTGTAAAGAAAACAATTGAAAGGCATTGTTGGAGGTATGGGCATTGTGAAGGGGGCATACATATTGTCCCATGGTAAGTTATTCATTATATATGTCTTTGTATTGATTGTATTATACAATTTTCTTTTGTTTTAATATTTTTTTATATACACTAATGTTATTTATTGTTTGTAATTGTAAAGATAAATCCTCCTAGGTGTCTATCGTTAGATAAATATCTTCCAAGTAGTAGTATAAATACTATTGTACAAGATGTGGAAGATGGTATGGATATTGAATATCAATTCAATCCTATGGAAGAAGATGACACCAAAAATATTGTTGAGTTGGATGATAGGAAAAATAGATAGATCTAGGATATATTTGATCCTATTGATGATGAAAACTTTGATGATATTCATGATGTACCTCTTATTGAGAAGGAAGTACAACCCCTTTATGAAGGCTCAAGAACAAATATTCTCTTTACTATAATGTTTTTGGTGAACTTAAAGGTATTGAATGGTTTTTCAAACATTTTCTCACACAAATCCTAAGGTACGTAATATAATTCCTCACATATTATATGTAAAGGTCGACTTTATTTTTCTCTATTTTTAGTGTCAATTAATGTGTAAATTAAGGATGCAATATCTTTTATTACTATTATTTTCATTAACTAGTTATTTTTTATGTTGTATATTGTTAGGTGATTTTTTCTTACCACCATCAAATAATTTTCCTTGCACATACCGAGAGTTGGGTTCCATTATGAAAGATATTGGAATGGAGTATTAGGATATTGATGCATGTCTGAATGATCATACTATATATTATGGACAATACGCATCAGAAACGAAATGCCTACAATGTCAAATCAATATATATCGAACTGATCAAGTAACAAAAAATGTGCCTCAAGGTTCTTCATCATATTTCTATATTTCCACATTTGCAATGATTGTTTAGGTGCCAAAGCATTGCGTGAATCCATTTGGTGAGATCAGTTTTTTTTACTCAGTGTGGCCTATTTTTGTTATAAACAATAACCTTCCTCCTTGGATGTCAATAAAGAGGGAGCACTCAATGTTGGCAATGATTGTTCCAGGTATTTTTTTACAAAAATTGTTTGAATGTTGCATTTCGTTTGTTGTATTTGTTGCATAATTACTTATATATATATACAAGGTAGTAACTATGTTTAATTTCACCCAATTAGGTAAGTACCAAGTGAAACATATGAATGTATATATTGAGCCTCTTTTCGACGAGCTACTAAATTTATGGGATGACATCACTATGTACGACATCTCTAGACCAATAGGGAAAAGGAAATTTCAATTCCATAGAATACTTACATGGAAAATTCATGATGCCCTAAGGCTAACACATTTTTGTGGTATGTAACATACTATTGCACTTTAATAGTATATAATTTTATGAAAATATGATGCATGCTTCTTAAATATTAATTCCTTGTTATATAAATAATACTGACATTAATCCATATCTTGTAGGTC
This sequence comes from Picea sitchensis, assembly GCA_010110895.2. NCBI lineage: Eukaryota > Viridiplantae > Streptophyta > Pinopsida > Pinales > Pinaceae > Picea > Picea sitchensis. The sequence goes on from SNQJ01S0020905.1 coordinate 57,244, forward strand.
TTCAAACAAAGGGTAAATTTGCATGTCTAGTTTGTGGTCCTAGGATGAAATCACATCGTTAAATAAGTATATGAAAGGAGGTATTTTATGAGTATAGGCACTTCCTCCCTAAGAACCATAGGTATTGAACTACATAAAAACATGTTTTCAATTTGAAAGAAGAGAATGGAATAAAACCATGAATAATGAGACCTCACCATTGGAAGTTGGAATATAATAGATCGCCAAGTTAAGCATTTAGTCTATGTGTCATATATATTAATTTTTACAATTTTAATTTGTACTGAATTATATTTATTGTATCTAACAATTATTGTTGTAATCTCATTAATTAATTTTCATAAATTTCGTCAAGGCATTAATGGGCTTCCACGAGGAATGAAAAGTTACCCTATACAATTCAATAGGTTTCCCTACTATGAGCACCTACAAATATCTCATTTGTTTTATACAATGTATATCGGGAAGAATGTAACAGAAACGTTGTGGAGAATCTTAGATGGGAGTGACAAAGAAAAAATTGTCAAAATTTGTACTGACATTTAGGAAGCCAATCATGCACTGCAAAATGTGATTTATTCAAATAGAAATGGACACCAAAATAGTCTTCCATGGTTATTTACAGAGTAGGAAATCAATGTTGTAAAAGAGTTCATTCATAAAATTAAATTTCCCATGGCATTTTCTTTAAACATAAAGAATATCTTAACGAAGAAAGGTGAATTTGGTGGGGTGAAAACTCATGATTGACATACCTTCATTAAGGTAATTATTTTGGTAGATTTATATATTTTTAAATATATGAATTTTTAGTATTATAATTTGGTTTTATTTTCAAATAATCAATTATCCCTTTGTTGTTACAATATGTTCTACCTCTATCTCTCCCTGACAGATTTGACAACAATGTAAAACAAGTTGTATATAATCTTGGAAAATACTTGAGGTAAATATCAATGATTTATATTCAAAGTCTTTGTTGCTCAAATTTTCAACATCTGTTTTACTTTGAATGTATATATGTTGTTGAAACCTATGATTTGATTTGTTATATCATGTGTAGGTGGTTGTCATATAAATAAATCCATAAAGAATATATAAAATATTGGAGCAGAGAAATTCATCGACTAATGTGCGAAATGCAAAAGATTCTACCTCCAGCATTTTTCAATTCACAAGAACGCTACCTCATACACCAAGTGGAGGAGATTGAAATGTGTGGACCTATACACACAAGGTCAATGTGGATGGTGGAGAGTCACTTGAAGACAATGAAGGATTTCATTAGACAAAGAGCACATCCTGAGGGATTTATGGTGGAAGGATATATGCTATATCAATCTTTGGTGTATATTAGTCAGTATCTTCCTAAATTAGCAGCAAAATTCATGAAGGTTCCTCAGATTTTGGATGTCAATTCCATTAACATTTTGAAGGGGAGTTCCTGGCCAGGAAAGGTAGAATGAGGAAAATGAAAGGTAATTAGATGGTAGAGATGTATAATAATTTGATTAATAATGATTTATTTCTATATTGTACTTATTTAATTTTTATTTAGCTTCCATGATCAATTATTAATATTTATTCTCATTAGTATTTTTTATTCTTTTTTCATACAGTTGGTTGAGAGTGGGATGGACTACATTTATACATCGCAAACAATATTGATTGGATGAAGGTATGGATAGATCAATGTATACAATGTAATGGTAGGTTATCATGGGAAGGGGTGGCTACTTTGCTTAAAGAAGCTCATTGTAATCACGATACCAATCTTTCTCAAAGGGAAATTGATTTAGCATATGGTTTAAAAGATAAACAGGCAATCATATTATTCACCCACATCATTTTTAGCTTTTTTCCAATATATTAATCTATGTGGTGTGTTTTTATATAAAAATTTCCTAAGTCTAAATATGTTTATTGATTGATAATGCATTTTTTACTTGTCATTCATATTGAAATTGACACACCACATGGCTATATGGTGCAATGGTCGTATATTTCACGTAAAAAAGTTGGATGACAAGAAGAAAACCTTTGATTGTGGGATACCTGCAGTCTTTCAAGTCACTAATGTTTCCTCAAGAAGTGGCAGGCATCCAACAATATCAAAAAATATATACTATGGGTATTTGGATGATATAATTGAGTGTGACTTTAAATCCTTCAAGTTAGTTATGTTTGAGGTCAAATAGTTCAGGTTACAGATGAATGAATGTGATCCAGATATAAATGTTATTGAGCATGCCAATGGATTTACCATGATTAATACAAGGATGTTTGATATGGGTACATAAACTTATGATTTTCCAAGCCAATGTGAGCAAGTCTTTTATTTAGAGGTTCCAGGTAAAGTAGGTTGTTCGTATGTTTTTAGATATACCAAGAGGAAGGCCTATAAAGTATAATGTACTAGAAGAATATGATAATGAAGAAAAAGAAGATGCAGAGGAGGATGAGGTATATGTACTGTCAGATGAAGAAGTCGAAGACATTGAGCCAGATGTAGATGACAATGTTCTCGATGATGTTATTAACGGTGATATTATCACAAATTGCATTGATGATGATGTTGATTTGGATAATCCTTTCAACTTCGATTTTGAACCAGATGATACAGATGTAGACTTGAATGAAGAAGAAGATTATCAATAATATTACTAAAATAATTAAATGTAGGAGTTATGTGAGTATATATTTTATATAATTTATTCTAAAAATAATTAAAATGTAGGAGTTATGCGTTATACATATTTTATTATTATTTATTTTCTTTAAAGTATTTATTTATATGGGGAGGAGGAGGAAGGAGGATGGATGGATGGATGGATGGAAGGAGGAGGATGGATGGAGGAGGAGGAGGAGGGAGGATGGATGGTACACATAGTACACAAAGATTTATGTTGGAAACCCTAACCGGAGAAAACCAACCTTCCTTGTGCTACACCTCTCAACTCTTTCATTGTATTAATGTCACCATTTTACAATACAATCTATACAATATTTTAGGTATCCCAGAACTACCAAAACCCTAATCCCTTAATTCTAAATTAATTTCTATAAAACAACCAAAAAATAAAGTAAAACCACCCAATTTTTGGGAATTTTTTTTTTTTTGGGGGGGGGGGGAATCCTACCCCCCTGGGTCCCCCCAGAAAATTTCTCAATGCACACGCCCACAAAGGATGAAGGGGGGAGGGATCATCAAACACAGTCATCAAATCTGACGTTCCCCCTCACACACATGCAAAGAATATAACACCTTCCCAATAGGTAGGAGTGTTCATCTTAGCCTTCAACATATTTTACAATCCCCCCTGGATGAATTGGGCCCAACCTAGGATGTATAAGTCTACTTTGTATTGAATAGTTTATACCCTTATTTCAAAGTAATAGTCTGATTAATGAAATCTATATTGTAAGCTTTAAGGTCATCATGTCCCCAACCAAAAGTATCTATGAAGTCTCTTGTCAAATTATCAATACTACTTCTATCCTCTAGGCTATAATTTTTCCCAATCTTAGTCATCTTTAGACTTTCCCTTGAGCCATTATTGATATCAATATTATCCTCACCCTTAGTGGAGTCAACAAAATTTATCATGATGGTTATATTTAGGCACCATGCTACCACAAAGAGGAAGGGGAGAGTGGAGTTGCCACTTGGTTTAAGGGAAAATCGAGAAACCTATGAGGGGAAGAGAGGAATAGAATGACACTAAATTAATTAATGTTTTAGGGTTGGGAAGCTAGTTACCCTAATTTCTAAAGATGAAAAATATTTGAAAAGGAAGGAACACGCATGGATAAATAATTTTGTAGGTGGAAAAGATACACACATTTAAGAGTGGTGTAATGGGCCTCAAAGTGAGTATTTTTTCACCCAACTTGTCTTGCATATGAAACTACTCATTTATGTAAACCAAACTTGACCCTGATCTCCAAAATGATGAAAAATAACACTCTAGATCAACCATATAAAATGATCAAACATTGTATGGAAACCCAACATGCCTTGAGAAAGGCGATACATCATTTTCTCTTGTTGTGTTGGAACCTCCTGTGAGGTAGGAGATTTGAATTATCTACTATGTGAGAGGATATAAACATAATGAATATTCACCCCCCTAGGAAAAGAAAACAAGATACCTTCAAGGAAGAAACCAATTCAACAACAAGATATCCCTATAGAGGTGTCAGAGATAACAAGGAAAAGTAGCCCAACAACATGGAAGAAGAATATAAGAGCTATATCAAGATTTCGCACTAATATGAAAATTATTTTGGAAGATAAATTGAAGAATAGGTGAGGAAATGAAGATTCATTACAAATAGGAGAGGGATGATGTAAATAAACAAGGAAATGACCTCAAGGCATAAATGAACGTTAGACTAGTTTTTGGGTGAAGAGTTCCATATAGAAGAACTATATTGTGGGTCTTGACTAGGAACCATGTGTTCCAAGGTTCATAACATAGGTTACACAATTGAATAATATCAAACCTTAATGTAATGTGGAATGTAAATGGTCCCAAAATAGTCATTACACCCCCTATTCCTAACCTTGAAATCTATTACACCAAATAAATGAATAATAGGAATGTCATCATCATCAACGTCGTGCTCATTGTCATCATAGTCATCGTTGTGCTCATTGTCATCATCGTCATCATCGTGCTCATTGTCATCATAGTCATCATTGTGCTCATTGTCATCATCATCGTTTTCATCACCGATAATCAACATTGTCATTGTCCTACTCATCATCATCGTCATCGTCATCGTCATCATCATCGTTTTCATTGTCATCGCAATCGTCATCCTTGCCATTGTCATATCGTCAGCATCGTCATTGTTATCATCGTCATTTTCATCGTCCATGTCATCATCATAATTAACATTTTCATTGTTGTTTTCATCGTCATCATCTATGTGATTTGACTGCTAAATTCTACAAAGGTATACATACCCTACCCCCCTATGGATTTGAACATGTGACCTCCAAGGAGTAAACACATGTTCTTAAATATTAGGCCCACTATATGATATTTATTAATTATTATAATATGTTTATAATTTTATGTTATATATATATATATATATATATTAATTATATAATAGTTTATTAAATATTCAATATATGTAATTTATATAATATGTAATATATATAACCTCACCACATTCAACTCCCACACAACCTCACCTCACTGTGTTCCCGATAGAGAGAGATATCCCTAGCTCATTCGAGCTCCCAACAGAGAGCGACAACCCTAGCTCATTCGAGTTCCTGACAGAGAGTGTCAGCCCTGGCCCTACCAACAAAGAACTGACAACCCTATCCTGATAAAAAAGGATTTCTAGAGAGTGATGGCCCTGTCCCACATTGTGACAAAGGAGCCATAGAGGACACCCCACCTAGACCAACAATGCTGCCAAAATCGGTAAGTTTTTAAAATCCTTTAAAAACCCAAATTATGAATTGAAGGTTCTTGAGTTTTTGAAAAATTTAGGAAAAAATGATCATGGTCCTTGAGAAAAAGAGAGAGAGACATAGCCACTATAATTTCAATGAGTCCATTGTTCAAACCCCTAAGACTTTGTCATCCAACATATTAAATATAATGACTTATCTTAAGAGGAATTCACCCTTTGTTCTTTCGATCTTCACATGTTCTCCCATTAATATGACAATATGTTAAGAGTAGGGATTTATTGGGGGTAAAATACCCTAGTGATGGGTAATAATCCCTTAACTATGGATTAATACAATTACCAAGGGAACTTGCCTAGTCATTGGAATTATTAAGGCAAACAATAATAGATATAAAATATTATATGTAATATAGAAATAAAGAGGAGTATATATGCAGTGTATGAGAACATAAAAGTTGTGATATCTGAGTAAGGATAAAGTTTTGAGTAAAGTGGATATCAAAAAGCTAAGTCACTAGTGAAGAATATAATGGAAACTTTGAGATAAGTACTTCTAACAATCTATTAAAGAGTGGGGTTTTTCCTCAGTTCTTAGGTTTTCCCCACTATAAATGCATTGTGTTATTGTCATGGGTGTAATTTGTTAGGATTGTTGCATAAATATAATATTTATAATTGGGATGTTTAGTGTGGGTTTCCAAAAACTATTAAGGTTATGGTTGATTATGAGGGAATTTTATTATTAGTATGTTAAGATATCATGAGATTGGTTCTTTAAGGCACCATGAAAATTTAATAGCCAATATTTCAAGGGAATTCGATTGAATTCATATTCCTTGTCACAACAAGGGGAATTATACCACTAGTTATTGGGATCAAGTATCTTTTGGGTGAATTCTGATAAAAATTCTAGGGTCAAGTCTACTTAAGCACAATTGGGGTTTTCACTGTGAAAGAAGAAGGAATATGAAAGAATGATACATAAAACCCAAAGCTAGGTTATAGGAGGTATAAATAACAAATATGAAGAGGAAAATGTTGAGGAAATTGATGGGAGAACAACAATGAGTAACTCTGGCTACAAAAGAAGAGGAACTCATTGATGAAGATCAAAGAACCAAACAAAAGATAGATCGGAAAGAGTCATTCATATAGGTCATGACAAGGAGGAATACAATTATTTGATGGATCAACAAATGGTGATGATTGATTTTTCTTTTTTGAAATCATTTTAGGAACAATTACATGATATTGGGCCTATGAAAGGGATGGACTCTTCAAGTAGCAACACACATGGAGAGTGAACAAATGACCAACAAATGGAAAATGAAGAATCATAAATAAGGGAGTGATTAGTGAATAATAATTTGGAGGAAGGCATAAAAACTGAAAGAAATAAGAAGGTAGGAACCTGTTGATGGGGCCTAAATCCCCTTATTCAACAGCAAGAACAAAACCCGCCACTGAGGCCCAATTAGACTCTGCAGCGTTTGGAGTGGAATGGTTCTCCAGATCTTACAATCTAGCCAAATTGTCGATGAGCTTTTGTGTTTTCTGGTGAATGCTCTTCCTTTGGTTAGAACAGTTTTTCTGTATTTTCTCTTAGGTGGGGCAGGTACAAGAGATGCAAGCCAGTATAAACCAACTTGAAAAAGATAGGACAAGAGTTTTAACTATTGGGAAGGGGTCGATCTTGGGATAACCCACTACTCGAACATGCAAACAACGATCATATGCCAAAGGGGCTTAGTAATAATACTTTAACCGAAAGAGCATCCAACTGCTGTCTGAGAAAGCTACTTAGCAAAAAGAAGATGCATATATGATCAATATCATGGAAATAAAAATAATTCATCTACCAAGACATTCATCACATAGATGAGGTAAACTACTTAGCATAGAGAAAGAAACACAACTGTAATCAATGTCACAGTAAGAAAAATAATTCATCTACCAAAACATTCATCACATAGAAGCACAATGATTTACTTTCATCGTTTAAAGAAAGGAACATTAAAACATTGCACCAGATAACTTGACAACAGAATTAATTTCTCTTACTCATTTACTGCAATATTCATGGAGCAGAGAAGACCAAAAACACCCATTTTAATAAAAATCAGTGCAAAGAGGGAGAAAAAATGTCACGCGATCTCTGCTATCCGGATTAGGGTTTTGGATTCTAAGATGAACTGTTACACTCCCAGTCCCGCTGGGGCCATGATTCAGAAAGAAGGGGGGTGAAATGGCGCCTCCTACAGTCAAGCTACTACGAATGGAAGCATCGACGAGGGGTTTAAGCAGTCGCCCTTTGAGCCGTCGTCGGACCTGCGAGCCACACTTATCACGAAAGGCACCTTCAAAGACTGAGAGATGGGCATCGACCCGAAAAACCCAGTTGCCCCTGCTACAGCGCCAACACTTTGGCTCCTTGGAAAATGCATTCCTCAAGCACCGCAGGCCCCGAAGTACACAGTCAACTCTCCGAGGATAGAGGAGCAAAAACAGTATATGAGAGACCATGCCCTGGTAGGGAAATTCCTAGGGTTATGGCTGTCAGAAAGGGATCTAACCAGATGGATACAGTACTGGTGGAAACCAAAAGGGCACTATGAATTATAGCTGGGCTCAAAGGGCCTTTTCACAATCATACTGCACAATCTCAAGGACCGCACTCGCATCTTTGATGGGGGACCGTATTTTTTTAACTCAGTCGGACTCTTCTTAAGATTTTGGACTGAGAAGTTCAGCCCTGAAAAAGAAGATTTCGCCCATTCTCCAGTGTGGATCCGCCTGTACTCTCTCCCCCAAGAGTTTTGGCTGGAAGAGGTCTTGGTCAGTATAGGCAACACTATTGGAATATATGTAAAGTCTTCAGAAGCTACCAAACAGAGGTGATACACCTCGTATGTGCACATATGTGTATACTTGAATATAGCAAAACCACTGTCGGGAACCATCATCCTTGAGTACCAAGACGAAGACTGGATCCAAACCATTGACTACGAACACATTCCTTTTCAGTGCCGGAAATTCCATGAACATGGGCATCTGTTCAAAGAATTCCCCCTCAATGCGGCTCACAAAGAAGGGAACCCAAAAGACGAAAAATACAAGGACGACTTCGTTCAACCAAGAGGGAAAAGAAGACAAGCCGAGCGGAGGCAGCAAAATCAAGTAAGTAAAGATCCCTCTACTAGTAACAAATTTGCCATTTTACAGGATCAACCCGAGGACCCTTCAACCAAAATAACTCCCAGGGAGCTCCCGGTGGATAATCCTCCCCATTCTGAGGGACAGGAGGAAGATCGACCATCACAGGGAAAGGAAGTCGATCAGCCCCCACAAACCACAGCAGGGGATCCGCAGGATCTCTTGGAAATCGAGGATAGGGACGCCGATATGGATACCGAAGAGCAAGACCTGGCTGGGGTGGACCTGGAACACCTTGAACATGCCTACAGACAACAAAAACTGTATACTATACCCCAGGACCAATTACGAAAAGTACATAAGGTTTTTCTCAACTCCTCCGTCGGTTCCTCAGCATGATCCAGTAAGGGCTTAGGGATACAGGGCAGTCAATCAAAGAACCAGAGAAAAAACCAGAAAGATGACAAGAAAAGAGCTCGGAAGTCTACAAACAAACTCATACAGGAAATAGGACATTTTATGGTCAACTCAGGGCAAATCCACCTAATCTCAGACAGTTTTCCTCCCCTCCCTACCCCCCAATCCTCATGAAGATTATCTCTTGGAATATTAGGGGCCTCAATGGACGTAGCAAGCAAAAATTTCTACGGGATCTGATCTTTGCAGAGAAACCGGATATATTATTACTTCAGGAAACAAAATGCTCAACGGAAGACATTGATAAGATTCTCCCCTACTGTTGGAAGCAAGGGGAAGCAATGTCAACAACCGCTACAGGCACAACTGGAGGACTGGTTGTTATTTGGAACCCAGCCACACTATTGCTAGAGAACTTTATTACCACTAAATGGTCTATTACAGCGGACTACAGGCTTATAGGATCCAATAAACCTGGCCACCTAACCAATGTATACGGCCCAGCCAATCCAAGGGATAAACATGCCTTCCTCAGAACCTTGGAATACCTCTCCAACCTGATTAGACATAATCGTTGGACCATAGGGGGAGATTACAACCCCATTCGAAACCTGGAAGAGAAAAAAGGGGGCTCACGGCATCTGGATCAAGACAGTAACGACTTCAATAGCCTCATAGACAAACTTAACTTGATTGACCTGGAAGCTATCAATGGCACCTTCACCTGGACAAATAGAAGAACTGGATCACACCAAATTGCTTGCAAACTTGATCGCTTTTTAATCTCTGATTCCCTTATGCTAGAGGGAACCGCCATGGAGGCAAGTATTTTAAATATTCATGGCTCGGACCACTGGCCCATTCAGCTGTGGATAGAAGTCCCGACGTCACCAGGGAAAAAAACATTTCGGTTCGAGCAATTTTGGCTCAACCATCCCAACTTCCAAGCCAAGATCCAAGGCTGGTGGAGACAAGCAGAGGTCACACAAGGCTCCAAGATGTTCAGATTTCAGCAAAAGTTAAAAAACCTTAAACAACTCATTAAGACCTGGAATAAGCACACCTTTGGAAACATCTTCGATTCCCAAAGGCAATTTTCAGAGAAAATGGAAATGATACAAACCTAGATCCGACTGCAAGGCTTAACGGATGAGTTGAAAGTCCAGGAAGCAACAACTGCACAACAATTAGATGCTAGAAAAGCACAGGAAGAGATTCTATGGAAGCAGAAATCACGCATCCAGTGGCTCAAGGAGGGGGATCGCAACACTAAGTTCTTCCACAGATATTTCATGCAACGCCGCCAGGCTAATAGAATCACGCACCTAACTTCCAATACCGGTGAGCACATTCTCTCCCATGAAGACATGGCAGCAACACTGACTGATTATTATAAGAACCTCTTCACGGAGCCCTCTCCGAACAGATCGGAAGCCATAGCCAAAATAATGCAACATGTGGCTGCCCTCGTCACCAGAGAGAAAAACTTGGCTCTACTTCGGCCCATCACAATAGAGGAGGTGGATCAGGCGCTGCAAGACACTCCAAAAGGCAAGGAACCTGGCCCGGGCGGATTTACCAGCGATTTTTCCACCACTGTTGCTCGATGATCAGAGTAGAGGTTTGGGAGATTATTGAGGACTTTCACGCCACTGGATAGGTCCTTCAAGCTCTGAACGCTACCTTCCTCACTCTCCTACCCAAAGAGGGGTAGGCTCACCACCCCAAGCAGTTCAGACCCATTTCCCTTTGCAACATCATTTATAAACTTCTAACAAAGGTGATAGCCCGCAGACTCAAACCCATTCTGCCTACCATCATCTCCCCGGAACAATCTGGTTACATAGAGGGTAGACAAATCTTGGACAACGTTATTCTGGATCATGAGGTGATTCACTCTCTGCAGAAAACTAAACTTCCAGGTATGCTCCTTAAATTAGATCTTTCTAAGGCCTTTGATAAGATAAGTTGGGACTACATGAAGGAATTGCTCCTCGCTTTTGGCTTTGACAAACTTTGGGTGACATGGATCTTGAACCTCACCTCTATTGCTTTCTTCTCTATCCTTGTTAATGGCGTCCCCTCTCGTCCCTTCACCCCTTCACGAGGAATTAGATAGGGATACCCCCTCTCCCCCTTCCTTTTCATCATCATGGCAGAAGGTCTCAGTCGAAGCATTCAAGCAGCAGTTGCAAATGACACTCTGGCAGGCCTACCGCTACATGGCATCTCACCTCCTATTTCACACAGTCAATTTGTGGATGACACGCTCCTGATGGGAACCCCAACGGTCAGGGAAGCAAAATCCATTCTCCAGATCCTACAGACATTCTCTGAAGCCTCGGGTCTAGACTGCAACAAAGACAAATCCTTTATATTCTTCTTTAATACGCCCCCTCCTGTCCAGCGCCATATCTCTGATCTCTTAGGTTTCCAAAGAAGCTCCCTTCCATCCAAATACCTGGGCATCCCTTTGATCGAAAACGCCCTTTGGAACTCCTCTTGGGAGCATTTGCTCTCTTATTTTACCAAGAATCTCTCTTCTTTTACCAAGAATCTCTCTTCTTGGACCCTTAGAGTTCTCAACTTTCCAAGCCGTCTCACTCTCCTCCGCACTGTTCTCCAAGCCCTTCCCACCTATCTCTTCTCGGTGCTGGCGGCCCCTAAATTTGTGTTGTCAACTATCAAAAGCCTGCAGAGGGACTTCATGTGGAAAGGTCTCAACACAGGGAAGAAAATAACACTTGTCAGCTGGGACAAACTTTGCCAACCCAAAGAGCAAGGAGGACTTGGCCTACGAGATCCTACCCTCATGAAAAAAGTCCTCAGTGTAAAAATCTGGTGGAGATGGCTCAAGAAACCTAAGTACCTCTG
>SNQJ01S0020906.1:0-13726 GCA_010110895.2 Picea sitchensis
TGGGGGCTTCACACGGTAGCTTGATGCCTGGGTAGTTAGGGTCGCTCTGTAGGCAAGGGGGTAAGTTTGTCACAAAGTCATACGAGGGTTCAGCATACAAACCTTCCGAATAAGGACATTCACTAGCCAAGAAACGCTCCACTTCCGAGTCGTAGTCTTCACTTAACACGATAGGGTTAGGGTTGACAGGAGGTTTTGGCTTGTTCCTCGCCATTCGAGAAATTAGACGGGCATTCTTTTTTCCTTTGGAGTTTGCAGTGGGTTTGGCTTTAAGCTTCTTACCCGTAGGCTTGACAGTCTCAACACCCTTAGGCACAGAATGGGGTAGGTCGGTAGGTGAGTCGGGCAAGGGTTTAGGTAACAGGATGTTGTAGGGTACTAGGGGTACAGACTTGTCTTCGCTCACCACTGGTTTATCGACCTGTGGAGGGTTCGAATATTCAAAATCATTCCGAGCAAGGAAATTGCTCCAACAATCTCCGCGTAATCCCAAATGACAGACCACAATAATCTTAACCAGCCCATAATGAAAAAGGCTACTATCAGCCTGGTTCTTTTTGTACTTCTTGGACATTTTAAACAAGCTTCTATGCAGATAAAAGGGCATATTGAGCTGATAACCCATAAAAACCATAAGCAAACGAAGGTGGTGTAAGAAAACAAAACCGTACCGACCTTCACAGGTGATAAACTGTTTGATTGTCATCAATAAATCATGCCAACGCTGCTTCAGCATGGTCACGGGCAATCCTTTATCACAGGAGTTAACCTTACGCGACTAGAAGAGCAGTGTTCAAGGGACCTCTTCCACTTTGCAATTCTTGGACCATCGTTGTCCAGTGGTAGGCAAACCCATAGCAAGATTGATAAACTGCTCATCAATTTGCAATTGAACATCGCCGACCTTGGCTCGACAGCCATCAAAGGTCATGGCGAATTGCCTAGCCACGCAGAGGTTGAAACCATCAAACTTTTGTATGAAAGGGAACCACCCATTGTCCTCAAGGTCACTGCGGGCACTGTCGAACATCAACAGAGCCTGGATGCCATTCGGTTCAGCCCTCACGACTGGAGCCATGGTGCAAGCACACGGTAAGGGTTTGGGTCACATTCACCAACACACAGGAGCAGAGTCATTTGGGCTAACAACTACGAACGATCAAAGGGGAAGCATTAATGTGCGCATGCGAGGGTGGTGGAATTATTCACCGCCATGCATAATAGTAATGGCAAAGTACAACCACCAATCAATCCTTTGTTCAATCAATCATAACATAGCTCAAAACCATATCATTCGCTCAACCAAAGAATTAAATGGTGGATGATATATCAATGCGCCATTATAATATTTCAAACCATGAATATTAAATGTGAAATCAAACCCAAATGTTAACCACACGCTTATTGCACAAATGTGTAATCAAAGGTTTATTAAAACATTGTGACAATCGATAATTATAGAATTGACAAGCCAAGAGCTATAAGAATAAGGATCACATCATATAATAACAAAATAAACCATGACCCCTATGCAATTCATAGAATCAAGTATAAACCCATATGCTCAATGCCTCATAAGTTTAATAAACTCAAGTTGCGCAATCAAAGTAAGAATAGGCAAATAGGCATAGTTAGAAAATCCTTTTAGCCACTTAACGATAAACCAAAGGTAAGTGCCATTCAAAATTTCAATGCAAAGAACATGACAGTTCAAATAACGATGGAGGAGTTTTCACGCTTACAGTCGTGAAAACTAAATGGAGATCAATTTATAAGCATCGCAAGAAATGAAAACATCGTCTATTTAAAAAATGCGACGAGGATTTGAAGTTCAGAAGACATAGGTGTAGGCAGCTTATAGGACAATAGAAAAAATTGAATTGGTTGCCAACAGCCGCCCACTGTCACCTCAATGACCTTGCCTCTACACTTTAAGGCAAGGGTAACCTAAGGAGGGCATTCCTTTAACGTCAATACTAATTCCTATAATTTTATTTTGGATTGGAGAGGGTTAGGAAATGGTTTGTATTTGAAATTTCTATATTATTTAAAGGGACAAGAAACTTCAAATGAGAGAAGACAATTTGTAATGATATTGAATAGAATTTAACTTAGAAAAACAAAGCTCAGTGAATGCTTGGAAATAAAGTGTTTGCATGCAAGTGTATTAATATGTCATACCCATGTGCCATTCATAATAATTTATCCAATAACCACAAGAATTTCAAAGTACAAGAACCAATGTAAATTGTGCTCAATCCAGAGATGTTTTAAAGTACATGTATCAATGTGCCATAAAGAATCACTAGTACATTGGACCGATTTTCCGATAATTTACTAACTTAGGTTTATCGTTAAAATTTCAAAAGTACGATGGAGCCTACTATCCATTTTTTGTCACATCACATCCATTGAAATTGTGACAAAGTAAAGTTTCTTCATATGTGTGACCGAACTCTCTGATGTGCACGACAGACAAAAAATTTCATCGTACAATTAACATACTTTCGTCACAAATCTGTTGTAAGAGAGACCAATTTACAATGAACATGGACCACAATCAACCAATATTCATAGTCATTGTATTCATAGGTTCATTGTACAAGTGACCAATCTACATCACCATTTTTCATAGTAACAACCCACTTGCAATGAATGGGGAGCACCATTTACCATTGCTCAAAGTCATTGTCATCATACGAGCGACTATGATCCATCGCTAGTTAATCGATAGAATGACTAATGTAGGATGAACTTGGAGCAAAATAAACCACAGTTCAAAGTCATTGTCGTTGTACGACCATTGTAATATTGACTATTCTTCGTTGCAAGTTTTTAATAGGTGCTTTGTATGCTAAAATACTAACCAATGTACTTTCACCCATGTTCATCGTATGAGAAACAATATACCGATGTACATGGTGTAATGGAAACAAATGTTTAGTCCTATTATCGACGAACACCTAGTCGTACTATTAACAAATGCCTAAATGTTCGTTGAAGTGCTGACACAATTTTCATTAATTAAAAAATAATAATACTCTCAACGTCATATGGTAAAATTTCCCTCGGTATTGTTGACATCATATGGTAAAATTTCCCTCGATATTGATGGTGTTAAATGGTCTGTCGAGTGTAGGTGGTATGAAGGTAATAGGTTGTCGGTTAAGTTTTCTTTGTGGTTTGATATATTATTTATAATATATAGAAATAATAGAAACTTTCGAGCTTGTAAGCACATAGAAAAGAAAATATCACTGATCCAATTGGATATCAGTGGCCACCCACCTCTTCCAGCTACCTCACATACAATTTTTATCTTGGCATTTTTTTTTCTATCTTTTCGGGTCCTAAAATTTTGGGGTCGTTTTGAGGTCCTAAAAAATGTTTTTTGGGCTCACCACAATCACACTATAGGATAAGTTAGAATGTGATAGAAACATGTGTATTCCTCGGATATACCTTTCCAACGAGATATCATGGGCCTAAAATGGAGATCGTATGCAAAAGTTATGACCCCGAGAAGTTGGTGTACCAACTTACCTCAGAGGGGCCCACATGAATTTTGGCGCTTCATCTCCTATGGTGAGGTTTTTTTATGTCTATGGTTTTTTTATTAATTCTTGATGCTAAAAACGTTCTGGAGGCCTCATTGTAAGGTGTTCAGGAGAATGCGTGTATCTGCCACATATCTTCTCAGAGTTTAGCTACCATCATTTGAGCAAGATTGTTTCATTATGCATTTTACAGTTTCCACAGATTTCTTTATTGAATAGAAGTTAAGTTTCACTGTATCTATGTTATTTTTCATTGTATCTCTAAGTTAATGTTATATATCTATGTTTCATTTTGTTCCGCTCATAAATCCAGATCAGTGGTATCATAGCGATCTACTCTTCATTTGTTTCTATGTGCATGTCCCCAACGAGGTCAGGATATAAGCAATTGGGACTCGAACTAGTTGAGCCTTTGCAATATTGGCCTCACCAAACCCGATGACTACCCATGGGGGAAGAAAAGAGAATCGATGGGATAGGAGATCCCTTCAAACTATTTCTTGAGGAAGCCCTCATGCAACAGTGGAATGAGATGATGGATAATTTTGTGTATATCCTTTGATGACTGCCATCAGGAGACACATCTTCCTCAAGCGGAAGCGTCGCCCCCTTCAAGGTACAAATCAATTTTTATATTCATATAATTGAAGGTCAGATAGATGCGGATGTTGTAGACAAATGGTTAAACCTTCTAGAAGGGTATTTTTCTGTCCATAAATTTTTCGATAGAGAAAATATTACATTTGCGCTCCTTAAGGTTGTCCCCCATGTCAAAGATTGGTGGCAGACTTTCTGTGAGAAAAAGGCAGTAGAGGAATCTCCATTATTTGAAGTTGCACCCACTTGGGGTTCTTTTTGGGATTCTATTAAGGAACAATACTACCATGTTGGAAGCTATGGAAACTTATATACAAGATGGACCACACTTCAGTAAGAAAAGGACCAAACAGTGCCATAGTTCACCAATGTCTTCCATACCTTGTGCACCAAGATGGGTATCAAAGACTCTGAGCGACATATGGTGCTCAAGTACCACAACAATATACATAGATACATCCAAACATAAATGGAGTTTCAGGATATCTCATCCTTGGGAGCGACATATTCATATGCTATCAAAATCGAGTAGAAGCTTAAACAAAAGACGCAATAGTTTGGGTCTGTGAACCCCTCACACCAGAAGCAAGGAAAAGGAAGCCCCAACCCGCAGAACAAAGGATAGAGAAAGGATGGACAACCTCAGGAAAAACAATGTAATCCACAAACAAATAATGATAATGGGAAGACAAGGAAAGACATTGGGAAGTGATACGAGTTCCATACGAGCCCATGACATAACACCATTGAATGTCACTCAAAAAAATCATTGGTGGCCAAGGTGAAAGCCTCTGAATCAGATGTGGGTTTTGAATCTGAGTAAGAATTAGAAAAAGGGAGATGGATCATTGACGCAGAACCTAGTGCCATTGTTTCTACCACCAAGATCCAACCCGGTGAACCTTGTGAAGCAGAGGAAGGTGGTCACATCTTTGTTTCACAGATGTGGGTGAAGGGTACTCTGTTGCATTGCATCTTTGATAGTAGTAGATAGAAGAGCCTCATATTAGTGGAGGTCGTTATGCGATTGTCTTTGCCGACAACACCTCACCCACAGTCGTACACCAACAAATGTCTCCAACAAGGGAGAGGTATTTGCGTCAGCCAATAGTGTTTCCTGCCCTATGGCATCAAGCCCTTCAAAGATGAGGTATTGTGTGATGTTGTCCCCCTTTAAGTTTGTGATGTTATTTTGGGCCAACCTTATTTATGGAAACTTCATGTTTTATATGAGTGTAGGCCTTGTAGTGTTATTATTACTTTGGACAAGAAATTTTACAGGATACTCGAGGTAGTCCCAACTACTGTCATTTCCTTGATATCTTCTAAGCAATGCAGGAAGGTCATCTCTCAGACTGGGAAGTTTTTCTTCTTCGTGATTCACGCTCAAAGTGAGTGGAAGGTTGCAGCCGCATCCATGGTCTTCGTGGAATGTCTCTCCACGTAGAAAAATCAAGTGGATTAGGTCATGGAATAATACAAAGACATATTCTCCTCACCCACTGGGGTATCTATGCACTGTCATGTCAAGCATTCATTTGATATGACCCCTGGTGCACCGCTACCCAATGGGCAAGTCTATCATCTCTCTTTGTTAGAAAATGAGGAAACCAAGTGCTAGATACAAAAGTTTCTCAAAAAGGGGCACATCTGACCAAGCTCATGACCTTGTTGAAGCCTAATCGTGCTTGTGCAGAAGAAATATGGGACCTGGTGACTCTACATTGATTAGCGAGCCCTAAATAAAATCACAGTGAGGAACCAATACCCAATTCCCTAAATTTATGATCTCCTTGACCAACTCAAGGGGGGAAAATACTTCAGTAATATTCATCTGAAGTCCAACTACCACCAGGTCCCAATAGAGAAGACCAATGTATAGAAGACTGTCTTCAAGTCTAATGAAGGTATTTTTGAATGGTTGGTCATGTCCTTTGGCTTCACGAATACCCCAACAAATTTCACGAGGATGATGGATGATATATTAGAGACTTTCACCAATTATTTTGTGGTGGTTTTTTTGGATGACATCCTCATCTTCAACAAGAATTGGAAGGAACACTTGCAACATATTCAAGGGGTTCTTCACACTCTGCGACAACATAGGCTATATGCAAATTTGGAAAAATGCTCCTTCAACAATGAACGGGGTCCAATACCTAGGATACCTTGTTGATGAGCATGGGGTGCATGTCGATCCAACCAATATTCAGGTCATTCATGAATGGCTAGCCATGACCACACTCACTAAGATTCATATATTCTTAGGCCTTGCTAATTTCTATCGCAGGTTTGTGTTGGGATTCTCCCACATTTCATGGGCCCTTAGCCAAGTGACCAGGGGTGGTGGAAAGGAAAATTTTGTGTGGGGCTAGTCACAATTGAAATCACTCAATGATTTGAAGCAACTCTTGTGCTCATACCTGGTTCTCTCATTACCTGACCTGCAACGACCTTTTGAGATTGAGACAGATGCTTCAAACTATGCCGTGGGCGCAACTATCACTCAAAATGGACACCCCATGTACAATCATAGTGGGAAACTATCAGATATTGTACATAAGTACCCCACTTACGACAAAGAAATTTAATCCATTGTAAAATACTACCTCTAGTGGAGGAATTACATTCTCGAGAAGGAGACAATCATCCACATTGATCATAAGCCTCTACAGTTCATGCAGACACAAGGAATTTTTTATAATGATCGCCATCAAAAGTGGTCCACATACTTGTAGCAGTTCCATATCAACATCAAGTGTAATACATGGAGCACCAATTGCGTCGCTGACTACCTCATTCGACCTCCATTTGCAACACTAACCATTTTGATACACTCCTACGGGCATGAGACCTTCAGGTGGCCCCAACTCTAAGAGAGAGATCCTGACTTCACCACTATCTACCATATGTTGGGCACAAACACAGTTGTCACTGATTTCCATCTTTAGGATGGGTTGTTGTGCCATCTGGGCCATCTCTACGTGCCATAAATAAAGAAAGCGAAGATTATTTGGGAAGCTCACTACAGTCGGGTGGTAGGACACTTCGGCATAGAAAAGACAGTGGCAGTGCTACAACAAAATTTCTATTGGCCGAAACTTCAATAGGATGTCAACAAGTATATCAGGTCTTGCACGACCTGGACCATTTCCAAAGTAGACATTAAGAAACAAGGCATGTACACTCCTCTTCCTACTCTTGATAGGCCCTGGGAATCTATCTTGATGGAATACATGTAGGGCCTTCCTTCGACCAAGCAGGGAAATGACTATGTTTTTGTGGTTTCTGATCAATTTTCAAAGATGGTAACTATGGCCACCTGCAAGAAGAGAATCACAATAGAGGATAATACCAAGATATTCTTTGTACGAGTGTGGGTACAATTTGGGATACCACAAACCATCGTCTCATATTGGGAAAACTGGTTCCTCAACACATTCTAGTCAAGCCTCTAGTCATGGTTAGACACCAAGCTCACCAAATTCACTGCCTTCCACTCCCAAACAGATGGATAAACCAAGGTCGTCAACATGATGATCATTCATATATTGCACATGTACAATTCCAATCATTCATGCACATGGGATGAGAGTCTTCCCTATGTTTAGCACAATTACAATAGATCCATACATAGCTCAACCGACCACAACCCTTTTTAGGTGGGGATTGGATTTCAACCATTGGTTCCCATGGATGTCACATTACCCCTTGAATCCAAATAGGCATAATCATCCCACGCTCAAACCAAAGATGACAAAGTCACCTAGTTCATTGAATGAATCCAACACATCCACCAATAAGTTCAATATATTTTGCAGAAGTCCAATGCCAAGTACAAGCAATGCCATGATCAACACCGAGTGCCACATAAGTTTCAGGTGGGAGATAAATTTTGGTTGAATTTATAGAAAGAACTCCTTACAGGACCCCATTGAAATCTTTGTCCACTCTGCTATGTACCTTACACCATCACCAAGGATATAGGTGACAATTCTTTTGAGCTCAACATTTCCCCCTTCCTTGGCTTGCACCTAGTGTTTAATGTGGACCTCCTTCGGCCATACTTTCCACCATTATTGGACACCTTAGAGATAGCAGAATAGTTGACATCGATTGCGTTCAACCCTAACTGCATGGAAAAAACATTCACTAATCATATCGTGGGAACACAAATCAAGGGAAATTTCCAACAGAAGCTTCAACGTTATTGTGTTGTTAAAGTGGTGCAGTTCCTGCACCAAGGCAAGTGGCTCACCTGAGGCCAAATTCAAAAGAAATTTCTTCATTTGATGGGGGAAATCAACAGAATAAAGACCATTTTTTATTAAGGGGGGATTATTGATCCAAGTGGATATCATTGGCCACCCACCTCTTCTAACTGGCTCATGTACAATTTTCATCTTGGCAGATATTTCTAGCTTTTCAGGTCCTAAACTTCTGGGGCTGTTTTGAGGCCCTAAACAACATTTTTTGGGATCGCCACAGTCGGATTGTAAATGAAGTTAGAGTGTGATGAAAACATGTGTATTCCTCAGATAGATATTTCCAATGGGATATCCTACAGCTAAAACAGAGATTGTATGCAAAAGTTACAACCCCGGGAATTTGTTGTACCAACTTACCCCATCGGGGCCCACATGAATTTTGGCGCTTCATCTCATAGGGTTAGGTTTTTTGGATGTCTAGGGTTTTCTGATTACTTCTTGATGCTAAAATAGTCATGGAGGCCTCTTCATAAGGTACTCAGGAGAATGCATGTAGCTTCCACATCTCTTCTCAAATATTAGCTACCACCATTCAAGCAAGATTGTTTCATTCTACATTTTACAGTTTCAACATATTTCTTTATTGAATAGAAGTTAAGTTTCACTGTATCTCTGTTATTTTTCAATGTATGTCTGTTATTTTTCAATGTATCTTTGTGTTAATGTTATAGATCTATGTTTCATTTCATTCCACTCATAAATCCAGATCAATGGTATCAGAGGAATCTGCTCTTCATTTGTTTCTTTGTGCATTTCCCCAACAAGGTTAGGGTATAAGAAGTTGGGACTTGAACTAGTTGAGCCTTTACAAGATCGACCTCACAGAACCCAATGGTCGAGAAGAAAAGAGAGACGATGGTGCAGGAGATCCCTTCAAATTATTGCTCGAGTCACATGACAGAGGAACAAGATGATGGATAATTTTATGCAAATCCTTCAACGAATGTCAATAGGTGATGCATCTTCCTCAAGCGGAGGCATCGCCCCCTTCAAGGTACACATCAATTTTTATATTCCTCTATTTGAAGGTCATATAGATGCAAATGTTGTAGAGAAATGGTTAAAACTTCTAGAAGGGTATTTTTTTCTATAAATTTTTGATAGAGAAAAGATTACATTTTTGCTCCCTAAGGTCGTCCCCCATGTCAAAGATTGGTGGGAAACTTTCTATGAGAAAAATGAAACAAAGGAATCTCCATTATTTTAAATCAAACCCACTTGGGGTTCTTTTAGGTATTCTATTAAGGAAAAGTACTACCATGTTGGAATCTATGACGACTTATATACAAGATGGATCACATTGCGGAAAGAAAGGGACCAAACAGTGCCATAGTTCACCAATGTATTCCATACCTTGCGCACCAAGATGGGTATCAAAGACTCCGAGTGAAATATAGTGCTCAAGTACAATGACGGTATTCATAGATACATACATAAAGAAATGGAGTTTTTGGACATCTCTTCCTTGGGCGTGACCTATTTATATTGTGTCAAAATTGAGCAGAATATTAAACAAAAGACACAACAATTTGGGTCTATGAACCCCTCAAAACAGAAGCAGGGTAAAGGAAACCCAACCCACAAAACAAAGGACATGGAAAGGATGGAAAACCTTGGTGCAACCAGTCGAAGCCAAAAATAAAGAAGGACAATGGGAAGACAAAGAAGGAAACTGGGAAGTGGTGTGAGTTCCATAAGAGCCCCTGGCATAACACCATTGAATGTCACTCAAAGCAATCATTGGTGGCCAAGGTGAAATACTCTTAATCATATGTGGGCTCCAACTCTAAGTTAGAATAATAAAAATGGAGATATATCATTGACGCAGAACTCAGTGCCACCGTTTCTACCACCAAGATCCATCCTGGTGAACTTGATGAACCAAAGGAAGGTGAGCGCCTCTTTCATTCAAAGATGTGGGAGAAGGGTAATCTGCTTCAATTCATCATTTATAGAAGTATACAAAAGAACTTCATCTCAGTGGAGGTCATCAAGCGGTTAGTTTTTCCAACAACACCACACCCACAATCATACACCATCAGATGGCTCCGCCAAGGGAGATATCTCTGTGTAAACCAATAGTGTCGCCTTCCCTACGATATCAAGCCCTTAAAATATGAGGTATTGTGTGATTTCACCCCCCCTTGAAGTTTGTGATGTTATTTTTGTCCAACCTTATTTATGGAAATGTCATGTTTTATATGAGTCTAGGACTTGTAGTGTTATCATTAATTTGAAAATGAAATTGTACATGATACTTGAGGTTGTCCCACCTATTGACATTTCCTTGATCTCTGCCAAGCAATGCAGGAAGGAATCTCTCAAACTAGGAAGTTTTTCTTCTTCATGATTCACATTGAAAGTGAGCAGAAGGTTGAAACCACATCCATGGCCTCAGCAACAAGTCTCTCCATGCAGCAGAAGCAAGTGGAGAAGGTCTTGGAAGAATACAAAGACATATTCTCCTAACCCACTCGGGTACCTATACACTGTCAAGTCAAGAATTCAATCACTGACCCTTGATGCACCTCTACCCAATGGGTCAATATATCGCCACTCTCAGTTAGAAAATAAGGAAATCAAGCACTAGATCCAAGAGCTTCTCGAAAAGGGGCACACATGACCAAAATCCTCACCTTATGGAAGCCTAGTCGTTCTTGTGTAGAAGAAATATGGGACCTGGTGGCTCTGCATTGATTATTGGGCCCTAAATAAAATTACAGTTAGGAACTGGTACCCAATTCCCCGAATTGAAGATCTCATTGACTAGCTCAAGGGGGGCAAATAATTTAGTAAGATTGATCTGAATTCTGGCTAAAACCAAGTCCCAATAGAGCAGACCGATGTATGGAAGACTATCCTCAAGTCCAAAGAAAGTATTTTTGAATGGTTGGTCATGCCATTTGGCTTGACAAATGACCCAAAAACTTTATTGAGGATGATGGACAATATATTGTGGCCTTTCACCAATTATTTTGTGGTGGTATATTATATTTGGATGAATTCCTCATATTCAACAAGAGTTGGGTGGAACACTTGCAACATATTCAGTAGGTTTTGCACACTCTGTGACAACACAAGCTGTATGCTAATTTGGAAAAATGATCCTTAGGCATGAACAAGGTCCATTACCTAGGCTACATTGTTTATGAGAATGGGGTGCATGTCGATCCAACCAAGATCCAAGTCATTTGTGACTAGCCAACCTCGACTACACTCACTAAGCTTCATAGCTTCTTAGGCCTTGCCAATTTCTATTGCAGGTTCATGTTGGGATTCTCCCACATTACATGGGACCTTAGTCAAGTGACCAGGGGTGTTGGAAATGTAAATTTCGTTTGGGGCTAGTCACAACATAAAGTGTTCGATGATTTGAAGAAACAATTGTGCTCAACCACGATGCTCTCATTACCCAACCTGCAACAACCTTTTGAGATTGAGAAAGATGCTTCAGACTATGCCATGGGTGCATTTCTCACTCAACATGGACATCATGTGGCTTATCATAGTGAGACACTATCATATATTGTCCGTAAGTACCCCACTTATGACAAAGAAATGTACTCCATTGTACAAGCATGTCACCAATGGAGGAATTACATTCTCGGTAAGGAGACAATAATCCACATTGATCATAAGCCTCTGCAATTCATGGAGACACAAGGAAAATTTTAGAATGACTTCCATCATAAGTGGTCCACATACTTTCAACAATTCCATCTCAACATCAAGTATAATATAGGGAACACCAGCCGTGTCGTTGACTTCCTTAGTCGACCTCCAGTTTCAACACTAACCATAGTGCTACACTCATGCAGGCATGAGATCTCTGGATGGCCCCAAATATATGAGAGAGATCCCAACTTCACCACTATCTACCATATGTTGGGCAAAAATAAAGCTATCATTGATTTCCATCTTCAGGATGGGTTGGTCTGCCATCTTGGCCATCTCTTCATCCCATCAAGCGAGCAAGCGAAGATTATTTGGGAAGCTCACTATAGTCAAGTGGTAGGACACTCCGGCATAGAAAACATAGTGGAAGTGTTGCAACAACATTTCTATTGGATGAAACTTTGGTAGAATGTCAGCAAGTATATCAGGTCATGCATGGCCTGCACCATTTCCAAACTGGAAATTAAGAAACAAGGCATGTGCACCCCTCCTCCTTCTCCGGATAGGCCCCAAGAATCCATCTTGATGGACTACATGTCGAGCCTTCCTTCAACCAAGCAGGGAAATGACTATGTTTTTCTGGTCGTTGATATATTTTCTAAGATGGCGATTCCAATCGTCTGCATGAAGTGCATCACAACGAAGTCCACTGCCAAGATATTCTTCAAATGAGTGTGGGTAAATGTTTGGATACCACAAAACATCGTCTCATATTGGGACAGTCGGTTTCTCAACACATTATAGTCGATCCTCTAGTCACATATAGACACCAAGCTCACCAAATCCACTTCCTTCCACCCCCAAACGAATGGCCAAACCGAGGTCATCAACAAGATGGTCATGCATATCTTGCACATGTACAATTCCAAGAACTCATGCACATGGGATGAGAGTCTTCCCTATGTTCAACATAGTTACAACAGAGCCATACATAGATCAACCAACCACAACCCCTTTCAGGTGGGCTTGGGATTTCAACCATTGGGTCCCATGGATGTTGCACTACCCCTTTCATCCACATAGGCATAATTGTTCCATGCTCAAATCGAAACTTAAAAAGACACCTAGTTCATTGAACGAATCCAAAACATCCACCAATAGGTTCAGGATATTTTGTAGAAGTCCAATGCCAAGTACAATCAATGCCATGATCAACACTGGGTGCCACACAAGTTTCAGGTGGGAGATAAAGTTTGGTTGAATTTGCAGAAAGAACGCCTTACAGGACCCCATAAGAAGATATTTCCACTTCGATATGGACCTTAAACCATCACCAAGGTTGTGGGTGACAATTCTTTTGAGCTCAACTTTCTCCCCTTCCTTGGCTTGCAACCAATGTTTAATGTGGACCTCCTTAGACCATACTTTCCACCATTATTGGAAACCTCGGAGATAGAAAAAAAATTGACATTGACCGAGATCAACCCTAGATGCATGTAATAGGAATCCACGAATCATATCGTGGACACATAGGTCAAGGGAAATATCCAATAGAAACTTCATTTTATCGTGTTGTCAAAGCAGAGCATCTCCTACACCAAGGAAAGTGGCTCACCCGAGGCCAAATTCAGCATAAATTTTCTCATATGATGGGGGAAATCAACGCAATGGAGACCATTTCTTCTTCGG
>SNQJ01S0020906.1:13736-26424 GCA_010110895.2 Picea sitchensis
CTCTCAAGATTTAATTGTGAATTCATGCATCATTAAACATTCTTAGTATTATCACTCAACTCTTATTTTCATAGGTACCTCACTCCCTTATAGAATAAACATATATAGACATAATAAAATAAATATCAATTCACAATCCCCTTATTAAATGGAAAGGATACTCGCCCCGATGAAAATTTCACATGCATATCTATAGAAGTATGCACAAGATATAATGTCTCAATATCTAATAATACATTTATTAACACTTAGAAATTCAACAAAATTATCTACTCATTCTTTTAGTGATACACATATGTACAAATTAATACCTCATCAATGTGCCTCAATTCTTCTCCCTCTATCTATGTAACACAAGCATTGATCTTTTATTCTCTATGATGCACATGCAACCTCTATCTTTATTTGTTTGGCCAAAATTGGCTCCATATTGCAATTTCTCTCACATAATTGGGGGCTTCCTATCTCCTTCCACACTCTTCTACTTGTCCCATAGTTTTATATAATGGTCCATTTCTTGTCCATTTGTCTTCCTTACTCATTCACCTCTCTATAATTGTTTCAACATTCCATTCCATAGTTGTATGATGCATAATATTTCATGATCTAACTCTTGGTATTGGCTATTATTGATTCAATTCAACATATATCGGGCCTCCTTCATGTCTTTCAATACTCTAAACCACTCATCCACATATACTGCTTCATCATTTTATCTTCTCAAATATGAAAATCTTCATTGGAATAAAACACACTCATTGAAATAAATGTGATCAAAGGCTGACAAAATTAACCAACAAATACTTGTTCTCTGAAGTTCTAAGTTAAGGGATATTTATAGTATTTGAGAGTATCTTGGGATGAACAAATGAATGAGAAACAAATTGCTAAAAAATTCACTGGGGGAACATAGTATCAAAATCTCGTTCAGGGGTAGGTTTGACACTTATTTCCCATGATTAGCTTGGTTTGGGTAACAATTTTTCTTGGAAAATTGGTAGGCACTTTTTCCCATGCATACTGACCAATTTTTCAATAAATAAATTACTGAAAAGTCAGGCAGGCCATATCCAACATTCTTGTTTGAGATTATTCCCAATACGGTTCCAAACTATTCCAATGGTTTTCTTATTTCCATGTTAGTCAAGAATAGGGAAGGGGGACCTCCTTACGCAAGCTCAAGACTAAGTAAATAAATTAGAAAGTGATAGGTGCACAATCACCCATAAGGGATCTCTGAAGTTTTTCATGGATGTCACTGCATCAAACTACCCAAGTTAATAAGTATCATTCCCTCATGCTTAAAATTTCAATTATATTTATTTCTTTGACGTGTTCATATTCCCTAGTTGTTATCTTCTTTCTTCAACTCACTATAGATATTTTCATTTGAAAATCCTCTCATGTTCATGCAACTCAAATTCTAATACAACTCACTTTTTCTACTACTTCTGTCTCCATCTTTATTTCTTCATCATCGTCTCATCATCTTTTCCAGGCACTACTACATGTGCTTATTGTTGAATTTTTCTAATTTTCAGATTTGATAATTATTTCCTTATGATTTAAATGCTACTGTTATCATAGAATAATTACACACTGAAAATATCGATAAGACTTAGCGAACTTGATGAGAGGTTATTTTAAGTAAATATTATATGAGATGATATATTACAATTGAGGGCCCCGATATATATACTTGGGTGGAGTGTCCTTTCATTAATGGACATGTCTTTTCTATTATTGTCTTTTCATTAATTAATTTATTATTAATTATTAATTATTGATTATTTATATATTTATATATTATATTTATCTTGATAATTATTTCCTCACGTGTACGTCTAATTAATATATATTACTCCATCTAGGCGCATGAAATGTGAGAGCACCTCAAGTCTATCCACTCCTCGTTAAGAGAAAGACTACACCTAGGCCATTCACCACTAGCAAAGCTCTGTGAGTGAATGAGGCATTTCCCTTGGTCAAATCAGCATGACCAATCTGGGAGAATGTCTGCCCAATGCTACTAATTGGAGAAACATCAATATCATGGGCCATTCGCCACTAGACAAATCAACATGGCCCCATGAGTGAGTTTATCATTCTCCCTTGGTCAAATCAGCATGACAAATCTAGGAGAATGTGTGCATGATGTTGAAACATCAACACTCCCTCTCAGTGAGGGAGACATTCTGCATCACGCCAAGATTGTCTCTGAAGTATACAAACTTCACCCCAGATAGAGGCTTGGTGAGAATGTACACAATATACTCATCTGTGGATATATATTGGAGCTTTCTTGCTCCCTTCTGTACCATGTATAATATTAAGTGATATTTAATCTCAATGTGCTTCGACATGTCATGAAATATTGGATTGCCCGAAAGCTTGAAACAACTTTGATTATCACAACGTATCAAGTTGTCTCTAGATCCTGTTCAAATAATCCTGTAAGAAGCTTCTAAATCCATATTGATTCATGACTTGCGACATTGGATATGATATACTTTTCTTCTACTATACTAAGTGCTAAAAAATTCTACTTCCTGATAAACCAGGATATCATAGCTAATCCTAAGTTGAAGTAGCACCCCGAGGTGCTCTTTTTGTCAAATGCACTCCCTGCCCAGTAAGAATAAATGTATCCTTGTAGTCTCACTTCACCACCTGATATATATCTCATACCATATCCAACTATACCACGCAGGTACCTCAACACATGCTTTGTTGCAAACCAATGGAAGTGCCTCGACTCAACCATAAACTGACTCAGGGTTCTCACTGCAAAGGAAATATCCAGCCCAGTGTTAACCAAGTACATCAAGGATCCAATTAGTTTCTTGTATATAGTGGGATCCACCAAATATGAATCTGAAGTGGAATCAATCAACTTCTTTAGATTTGTCATCATAGGTGTAGCCATGGAATTGCAGTCCATCATACTGAATCTTCTCAAGATATCAACTGTGTACTTCCCCTATCCAAGGAATATCTCACCTTGTCTCTTCCACACCTCCAATCCCAAGAAATAATGCATCAATCCAAGATCCTTCATCTTGAACTCAGAAGCCAACTCCCTCTTTCACCCGACAATGAGCCTCTCTGCCCCTGTAAGGAACAAATCATCAACATACATCACCAATATCAACATATCACCTTCAACAACCTTGTAGTAAAGGTTTGGATTTACATCCCTCTTTGTGAAGTCCAAACTCATCAAGTATCCATCAATCCTGGAGTACCATGCCCTAGGTGCCTGCTTGAGTCCGTACAAGGCCTTCTTCAGCCTACAAACATGAGACTCCCTCCCATGTACCTCAAATCCATGAGGTTTTTTTATGTACACTTCCTCCCCAATCACACTGTTGAGGAATGTATTATTTACATCCATTTGGTGTAATCTCCAATCCATGATTGTTGCAATGGAAATAATGGTCATGATGGAAGTGTACCTAGTGACTGGAGAAAAAGTCTCCTCATATTCCACTCCCTCTTTCTAAGAGAATCCTCTCACCAAAAACCTCGCTTTGTACTTCTCAATGTTGCCATCTCCTACATGTTTGATCTTATATATCCACTTGGAAGTCACCAATGACTTCTTCTATAGTCTCGAAACTATCTCCCACACATCATTCTTCATGATGGACCGATACTCTTCCATCATGTCATCCTTCCAAACCTGTTGGTATGTTTCCTCCTCATAACTGGACGGTTCATAATCAATCATGTGACTCATGAATGCCATATAAATCAAGAATATATGAGGTCATTTTCACTCCCTGAAAGTACCACTATGAGCTACATGCCCATTTTCATCCTGTAAATTGTCACAAAGACATGTTGGCCTCTTCTTGATCATGACAACTTCTCTAAGTAGTTCCAATGGTTCTGTTGGTTCTACCAAATCCTCCCAATAGTATGAAGGATGAACATATGGAATAGAGGGATATGTACCCTCATCCTTCAGAGCCTCCTACTCCTCACTAGAAATATCCATATGAGACTCTCTAGACCTATTGAAGGCTACCTCTTCATCAAAGGTGACATCACGACTAATCTCAATCTGACGTTGTCCTGGAATGTATATCTTGTAAGCCTTTGAAGTCTCATTGTATCCCACAAAGGTACCCTTCTTTCTAAAAGGTTCTAACTTCATCCTTTTCTCCTTTGTCATGTGAATGTATATTGGACAACCAAATATCCTCAAATGACTTACCTCTAGTTTCACACTTGTGAAATCCTCCTAAAGAGTCTTGTCCCCCAATATTTGGTGAGGAATCCTGTTATGAACATACATTGTTGTACTGGATGCCTCTCCAAATAAGAACATGGGTAAATCGTGATCATGAATCATGGCTTTGGAAACATGTTATTCCTCTATGCAACCCCATTCTGCTATGGGTTGTAAGGAACAATCAACTTCCTCTTGATTCCTTCCTCCTTGCAAAAAATCATTGAAGTCTTTGGAAGTGTAGTCTCCTCCATTATATGACCTCAACACCTTGATCTTCTTCCCTCTCAGGTTCTCTACCTGATCCATAAACTCTTGGAATATATTGAAGACCTCATCCTTGGTCTTCACGAAGAAGATCCATGTCTTCTAGGAGAAATCATCAATGAATATCACATAGTACAGGAATCCACCCGAATATGCAAATGTCATAGGTCCACATACATCTGAATGTACTAGATACAAGATCCCCTTGGACTTGTTGTCACTGCTTGGAAAATATCCCTTGTCATTATTTCTAAGTGCACATCCCCTACAAGTGCCATCATGCTCTACCTAAAGCTCTAGAATTCCTACGACTATCCTCTTCAATGTTGGTAAAGCCATGTAATGTAAGTGTGCAAATCTCTAATGCCATAGCTCACACAAACCGATGTTGTCATGTACCAATGCCTAGTATGGTCATCCCAACAATCTATATAAACCTCCCTCTCAAACACCAATCACTGTTATAGAGTCAATAGAAGGTGTGTTAGTTATCACAGTGTGATCGGTTGCATCTTGCAGAGAAATAGAGAGTGATCAAAAGAGTTGGTCACACTATGTAGTTTAATCCTTAAGGAGGTCGTGCCCTATAATTAGGAAAATCATGACCAAAGGGAATGTGGTCTCTCTGTGTGCACAGGTCACTTGAAACCACGAGCGTACAATTGCAAAAAACAAAATATCTGAAGCAGATCTATCAGATATGGCACTAAAATCTTTTAACTAGCTCTGATACCATGTTGAATTTTTCTAATTTTCATATTTGATAATTATTGCCTTATGATTTAAATGCTACCCTTATCATAGAATAATTACACACCAAAAATTTCGACAAGAATTAGCGAACTTGATGAGAGGTTATTATAAGTAAATATTATATGAGGTGATATATTACAATTGAGGGCCCCGATATATATACTTGGGTGGAGTGCCCTTTCATTAATGGACATGTCTTTTCCATTATTTTCTTTTCATTATTTAATTAATTATTAATTATTAATTATCGATTATTTATATATTTATACATTATATTATAAATATATTATTTATATAGTATATTTATGTTGATGATTTTTTCCTCACATGCACGTCTAATTAATATAGATCACTCCATCCAAGGACAAGAAATCTGAGATCACTGCAAATCTATCCACTCCTCATCGGGAGAAAGACTACACCTGGGCCATTCGCCACTAGCAAAGCTTCGTGAGTGAATGATTAATTTCCCTTGTTCAAATCAACATGACCAATCTGGGAGAATGTCTGCCCAATGCTGCTAACTGGAGAAACATCAATATTCTGGGCCATTCGCCACTATCCAATTCAAGATGGCCTCGTGAGTGAATTTATCATTCTCCATTGGTCAAATTAGCATGACCAATTTGGGAGAATGTCTGCCCAATGCTGAAACATCAATAATTATCAAATTATCAGTTACCAAGTCAAGTAACGTCTCCTCAGAGAAAGTGCAACTGCATTCCCTTGCATTCTACACAAATTCCTATAGTGTAGCCAATCTCTCTTTCCTGAAACCACACAACATGGAGTCTTCTACTTCCAATGTTACATTTCTCCCCAACTCAATAAACCAAGAAACTCTTCCTCTTTACATAGGATCTTTACACTTGACCTACAACACATTCTCTTGTATCTTTCTTCATCTTCATTGGCATATTTTCAATTTGCTCCTTCCCTCTTCAGTTAGGATTTTCTTTGTCTTCAACAAATTACTTTTAGCATATTGTGCTTTTCTAGGCATCATTGTCTTCACCTCCATAACTCTCTTCTATTTCCCCTACTATTGTTACCAACTCTAATACCACTTGATGAAGAGAGGAAAACCCCCTTTGAAAATTAAATTACATAGCGGACATCGTTCTCCTTTTTCTTTGGACTTCCTGTGGATTATGTCCACACATTATTCACTTTCTCCAAGCTTGCAAAAAAATTGTTAATGTAATAAACCTAATACTTTTCACATCAACATAACCCCTAATCATGTACCATACATACGTACAATATCCCAAACTATCAATTTATAATTTCTAACTCATACATTAATCCAAGATGCTCAATATTGTTTCTCAACTCTTATTTGCACAAGTACCTCACTCCTTTACACAATAAGAATATATATACATAACTCAAACATATATCAACTCACAATCCCCTTATTAAATGGAAAGGATACTTTCTCTAGTCAACGTTTCACGTGCATATATATAGAAGTATGTATGGGATATAATCTCTCAATATCTAAACATACATTTATTAACACTTATATAGTCATAAACATCAACTACTCATTCTATTAATGATACAGATACATGCAATTAGAAAACTTATCAATGCACATCAATGCTTCTCCCTTTAACTATGGAACGTAGCCATCAATATTTTAGTTGCTTCAATGCACAAGGAATCTCTATCTTTATTTTTCTAGACACACTTGAATCCCTATTACAATTTATCTCATACAATCAAGAGTTTCCTATCTCCTTCCACCCTCTACTATTTATCCTATAGTTTTCTAAAACTGTCCATTTCTTGTCATGTTGGCTTCCTTAGTCATTCACTTTTCTATAAGTGATGCAACATTCCATTCCATAGTTGTCTGTTGCATAATAGTTCAAGATCTAAGGCTTGGTATTAGATATTATTGGTTAAATACAATGTATGCTTGGCCTCATTCATATCTTTTGGTACTCCAAATCACCCATCCATGTACGTTGCTTCATCATTTTGTCTTCTCGAGTACACAAAACTTCATTGAGATAATGCAAACCCATTGAAATAAATGCAATCCAAGGTTAACATAATATGCTAAAAAATAATTGTTCTCCTCACTTTCATAATCATCCCTAAGGGCTCTCTTGATGTTTTCATAGATGCAACTACATCAAGATACCTAGGTAAATAAGAAGCATGCCCTCATGTTTATGGTGTCAATTGTATTTCTTTCATTGTTTCCTTCATCTTCCATGGTTTTTTTCTTCTTTCTTCAAATCATTGTTGCTATCTTCATATCAACATCCTCTCACATTCATGCAACTTGCTTTCCTATGCAACTCACTTTTACCATTTGATCAAAATCTGGACCAAGGGTCAAATTTTAGCTCAAAAATCAAAGTTCTCAGAATTGCCTCAAAATGAACGAGTGCGTAGCCCTCATCGTCACGAACCCAACGCAACTCATTTGGGTTCAAACGGACGTCGGGAGCGAGAGATATCGCAATCTGTTCGAATCGCCAAACAAGTAAAACAATTGTGCTAACTGTACAGTCCGTACAGTCCGTACGGATGTTGACGTGGCATGACTGTATGCTGATGTGGCAGAGGTCATACATCCAAGTGGTAGATGATGACGTGGCCTTCACTTATTGGCAGATTTGGGTGAATCATGATGTGACACGTGGCATCATTTTGGTAAATGGTGTGGTGCCACGTGGCACCATGGCAATGGTTTATTGGTTCAAAATTTATGGAGTCTGTGGGGATCGAACCCCAGACCTCCCCCTTTGGCAGCGCTTTGGTAGTGTGTGGGCTACCACTAGCCCACACGGTGGTCCTTATATATCAAATGTGTTTTATTATATTTGAATTATATTGCAATGTGATATGGGGCACGTCCGGGCTAGGGCTTAGCCCCAGCCCCGGTCGCATGCATTTATATATATGACCATCGTTTTATACACGGAGCACATGGGAATTTTAAAACATATTCAAAGCCCCGATCGCATAGACTTTAATCATGTGACCTTTACATATATTTCGCGCATGGGTTTTCGTATTACAACGAAGTTAGCCCCCGGTTATATGTGTATTACCATGTGACCACCATTTTAAATGCGCGCGGGGGAAATTTGGTTTTAAAAATGGGTTAGCCCATGGTTTCGGGTGCTTACCCATATGCCCAAGGCTTTGGCGGTTATGGTTTGGGCGCGCCCTAACGGTTCGACAGTTTGCACCGTTATGTGGTTGCGCTCGGTGCTTGGTTTAAGCATGCGTTTTGGAGCGTGTTCTGGTGAGAATGTACAGAGGTGCGTTTTGGCGAACCAGAGATAGTAAGCTTGAAGGAAAAGAATGGTAGGAGGCCTATCTTCTTCATTTTTTGGCCAAATGAGGTGCCGTAAAATCCCAGCTAGGGGTTTTTGGACGTTCTGAATCCATTGGCACTATTTTCACGGGAATTTTAAGACTTATTTTGCAGGTTTTTAACCATTGAAGTTTCAGGAAGCTCCAGGGAGCTTGAAGCCCTCATTGTTTGAGGTCATGCTCAGATGAGCCTATGTTTATTTTCTGTGATTGAATAATCATTTTTGACTAATTATTATTCTCTGAACACTTTGGGATAGGTTTCAGATCCATTTGAGGACTTTTACAGGTGTTTTTTCCAAAGAGAAGCTCAGTGAAGCTTATGGCCACATGTAGAAGAGGTCATGCCCGGATGAGCCATGATCTGTTTTCAGAGTTTTATTAGTCATTTTTGGGGGTTTTATGTATTCTGATCCCAATGGTATAGTCATAATTTCCATTGGAGTTGAGCAGCAGCTTGTAAAAGAATCTTTGACAAATTAATCCCAGAGAGCCAAGTCCATTGATGGAGGCTCAAGGAGATGTAGCCCGGAGAGGGGTGAACTCCTTTATCATCTTGTTATTGTTGTGAGTGTTTGTTGATTATTATTTTCTGCAAGTTATTTTTTCTATTGTATTTATGTAAACAACATATTTAATCTTGCAAAGACCTCACATATAAACTTTTAAAGGAAGAAGCATAAACTTGGCACATAATTTATCTTACATATTTAAACACATGGAGCAAGGTCCTGTAAAGTTTATTTTAATGAAGTAGAGGGTGCTTGCATAGCATAACAAGTCAGCCTTCTATTTTCATATCACCATTGTTACCATGTTTGTCTCTCTTTCTTCATCACCATCTCATCATTATTTCCAAACACTAACACATGTGGTTATCAAAGTCTCAATTACCAAATTGAGCCATGTCTCCTTATATACAATTCAATTGCATTCCCTTGAAACCTACATGGATGCCTACTATGTAGCCAATCTCTCCTACTCGAAACTACACAACACAAAGTATTCTACATCCAATTTTGCATCTCTCCCCTACTTAATAAACCAAGAAATTTCCCTCTAGTTTCAACATCACAAATTTTTAGAGATGTGCCTCCACTTGTATTTATCTTCACTCAAAACCTTTACACTTGACCTGCAACACTTTCTCTATCAAGTTTTTTCATCTTCAGTAGAATATTTGTACTATGTTCCTTCCCTCTCTATTTTTCGTCTCCTTTCTCTTTAGAAACTTATTTTCAGCATCTCGTTATTTCCCAAGCATCATTGTCTCCACCTCACTAACTCTATTTTACTCCTCTCAACATTGTTACCACTTTTGATACCACTTGATGTAGAGAGGAAAATCTCCTCTGTGAATCAAAATTATAAATAATGAAAATCATTCTCTTTTTTCTCTAGACTTCCTGTGGATTATGTTTGCACATTATTCACTTTCTCCAAGCCTACAAACAAATGGTTAATGTAATAACCCCAACACTCTTTACAACCACATAACCTCTACTCGTTATAGAATACAAACATACAATCCTCTCAAGCTCTCAAGCTTTAATTACTAACCCATACATTAATCAAACATGCTCAGTATTATCACTCAACTCTCATTTTTATGAGTACCCTACTCTTTATGCAATAAATATAGACAAACATAACTCAGACAGATATCAACTCACAATCCCTTTAGTAAATGGAAAGGAAACACATTATGTTCAATATTTCACATGTATATATAGAGAAGTATGCACAAGATACAATCTCCTAATATATAAACATACATTTATTAACACTTATACATTATACAACATTAACTACTCATTCCATTAATGATACAAATACATACATATTACAAAACTAGTCAATGCACCTCAACACATCTCTCTCTATATATGGAACATGGCCATCAAACCCTTATTCACTACAATGCATAGACAACCTCTATCTTTATTTGTCTGGCCAAACTTGACTTCTTATTATAATTTCTCTCACACAATAAAGAGTTGCATATCACCTTCCAAACTCTTATGTTTATCCCAGAGTTTGTTGCAATGGTTTATTTATTGTCCTTTTGGATTCTTTCCTCATTCCCTTCTCTACAATTGTGTCAATGTTCCATTCCATAGTAGTTTGGTGTGTAACAGTTTGTGGTTTAATTCTTGGTATTGGATACTATTAGTGAAATTCAACATATGTTTGACCTCCTTCATGTCTTCTGGTACTCCAAATCACCCATCCATGTGTGTCACTTCATAATTTTGGTTTTTCGTATATGCAAAACTTCATTGGAATAATGCACACCCATTGAAATTAATGCAAGCCAAGGTTAAAAAAATACACCAACAAATATGTATTCTCTTTTGTTTTCATAATCATCTCTAAGCGATCTCTTTATTTTTTCATACGTTCCATTGCCTCAAACTACCTAGTTTAATAAGAATAATCCCCTCATGCTTACAATGTCAATTGTATTTCTTTGTTCGTTTCCTTCATCTTCCATGGTTGTTATATTCTATCTTTAATTCATTATTACTATCTTCATCTCAACATCCTCTAATGTTCATGCAACTCACATTTTCTATTGTTTTCATATTTGTCTCTCTTTCTTCATCACTATCTCATAATTATTTCCAAGCACTACTACATGTGATTATTAGATCCTCGGTTACCAACTTTAGCCATGTCTCCTCAGAGACAGTGTAACTGTTGGCATATTTATTATAGGCAGACATAAGGCAGAGTATTTGTTTGTCATTGATGGAAAGCTTAGCCCGACGATGATGAACAAGAGAAAGTGAAAAGACCAGTAGCGCAACTCTGATCGCATGGAAAAAAATCCCGAAATGTGAAAGATCAGAGCATGTCAAAGATTCCATTTCAGAGTTTCACAGACCGAGAAATCGAAGTTTCGGATACCAGGAGTTAAAAGTGTAGAAACAATTCACCATAGGAGTCCCGAAGTCGTGAAGTGCGAAATGCCAAAATCTCGAAACAGGCACACTCCATTTCAAAGTTTCGCAGACCGGAAAATCGGAGTTTCGGATACTGGGAGTTGGAAGTGTAGAAACACTTCACCACAGGAGTCCCGAAGTCATGAAATGTGAAATGTCAAAATCCCGAAATAGGCACACTCCATTTCGGAGTTTCGCAGACCAGAAAATTATAGTTTCAGATACCGGGAGTTGGAAGTGTAGAAACACTTCACCACAGGAGTCCCGAAGTCATGAAATGCCAAACGCCGAAATCTCGAATCAGTGAATTCGTGAAATAATCCTAGTCGTCGGATCGAGGATTGATCTGGACCATTGATCAGACATGACAAAGACCCGTGAAGTTTCAAAATCATGATAAGATCTGGACCATTGGGGCCATAGGACACGTGGTGAAAGATTGTCATTTCACTGACTGGAAAGTCAAAGGAATGGGATTCCCTAACCTCTCAAACTCGTGACATGTGAAATCGTGAAATGCCGAAATGAGAAATGCAGAAATGATCGAAGCTAGTCCAGTGAAGCTCTCTCTTTGGAGTTTCGGGGATTGTGACATGGAGCATCAAGATATCTCATCACAAGAATTTTCGAAATCGAGAAATGCCGAAATGCGAAATTGCAACATGGAATTTCAAGGATCGCAACATGGAGTTTTAGGAATTCGCAACATGTGAAATCGCGAAATGACGAAAGGGACTATTGTGAGTCTTGAAGACTTGAAGGGAAAAATGTCGAAATCCCGTCAGTCGTTCGATTGGGAAAAGAAGGGATCAAATTATGAAGTTTTGTGGACCATTGATCTGGATCCATTTCGGGGATCGAAACTTGGAGAGTCAAGATGCTTCGCAACAGGAATTCGCGACATGCGAAATTTCGAATTGCCGAAATACGAA
Organism: Picea sitchensis; assembly: GCA_010110895.2. Taxonomy (NCBI): domain Eukaryota; kingdom Viridiplantae; phylum Streptophyta; class Pinopsida; order Pinales; family Pinaceae; genus Picea; species Picea sitchensis. The sequence continues at coordinate 26,207 of SNQJ01S0020906.1, forward strand.
ATGTGAAAGACTTTTTGTTCCTTGTAATCCAATGGTGCAAGTGAATTCGAATATGATCGGAGGGCTACTATTTCACCTCACAGTTAATTGATCAGTTACGATTCAGTTAGAAAAATTGATTCATGATTCTTGATCGGTTGGCGATTTAGTTGCTGAGGGTATGTAAATAAAAGAAGATATGAGACGGTTGTGCGAGGTTGGTTGTTCTGACTGAAAAA
>SNQJ01S0020906.1:40129-63294 GCA_010110895.2 Picea sitchensis
TTCTTCCTTATTCTTCTTGGCTCCTTTAGGAATGAAGTCTCCAAGGTTATTCCTCTGAAGTACCTGTGTCATAAGATCGATCTACTTCTTCATGCATATGGATTATTCATGATTCGGTTTATTGCAATATGTGCAATGTTTTCCCTTCTTCTTCTTCCCTTTGGAATTTGAAGAATCTTTGGAACCTGAAGAATCCTTGAAGGGTTTGGAATATCCCTCCTTTTTTTACTCTGGATGTAATAACTCCTTTTGTTTCTACTTTGATTTCTAATTCTATGACCCTTTTCCATCATGCATGGTGAGTACATGTGCTTTGGGATTTTTCATGAGGCCCATCTGTATGAGTTTTGTCTGCTCTTGTGTAAGAGACTCAGTGAACTAAGCCAACGTAGGCATTTTCCAATTTGTTCCAAAAAGACACTTGCTAGAATGGAAAATGGAGACTTATACAACGTATTCTAGTCCTAGCTTGGCCAAGATTGTTAGAATAAGTTGTTTCTCTTATGTAGACTTATCAATACCACATTCACCCAAGATTAATAGAAAATATTTAAATTTAGTAAAAAAATATCGTATATTATCAAAACTTTTAGGGTCTAAGGTATTCAACTCTACCTCAAGCATATGACCTCACATCTCATCCTACTTTCCAAACAGTCCTTCCAAGGTGGTCCAGATCTCGTTTGGAGTCTTGCATGTGACAACATGAAACCACAAATCAGTGGATATTAACTCAAGAAGTAGTCATGTGACCTCATCCTTACAGTTCACCTATATCATCTTCTCAATCGCTGATGTAGGTTCTATTTATGTCGCCATCGTCAAATTATATAGTCATTTTCTTTTGAGTTGGAATGTCACCTTGGGTTTCTAATCAAAATAATTGTATGGTGTGAGGATTACCACATGGTTTGACTGTATAATAGTTGTCATATCCATATCTCCCATTGTTTCTAAGAGCCCCTAAAAATTTACTCTCAATCTACAAGTGAAAAATTAAGAAATCACGGCAGGAATGGCATTTTAAGTGAAAATTCATATCAGTTTCAAGAGATGATATTGTGACTTAATTTCTGAGCAAACAGTGAGGAATATCGCCAAACAGTTGAAAACCCACTTCCAAAATGGGTCGATTTACTTCTTATAGGGGTCATTTCCTCAAAAAATTAACATTTTTGGGAGCAATCACTGTAGAAAGGTACGGCCACAGATTCATATCAATTTCAGGAGGCTATCTTGCCACTTACTTTCTGTGCAAATGGTGAAGAATATCATCAAACGGTTGAAAACCCACTTCCAAAATGGGTCAATTTACTTTCTCCGTGGGTCGTTTCCTAAAAAAGGTAATATTTTGGGAGAACTAATTGTTGAAAGGTACAACCACAGATTTAGCTCATCGAAACCCCGATTTTCCTTATTTTTTTGCTTGTTTGGTTTGCTCCAAGCAGCATAGCTCTAATACCATGTCAGTGTTTCAGGGAAACCTACACAGGAGATCTAGCTAAATAAATTACAAACAAATCTTATCAAGAAAGGAAGAGAGATTCAATATTGAAGAATGAGAAAATATATTCACACTACTCCAATGAGTTGATGATTGATACATAGATCATGATCAATATGATACAATGAATGAGTGAAATACACTCATATATAGGGAAAAACATTCCATAATTAATAAAAGAAATCAAGTAGTTAGCTTTCCTTCGGAATTCATGCATGCATAATAGTGATGGTAAAAATAGAATGTCTAAAATAGAACTAGTCAGTTAACTCCCACTGAACTAGTGTGTTGAAAATAGAAATTTCTCCAACAGACTCGTTGGCGTGAAGGGCCCCATGCCATCACGATTGATGTCCATTTTCTATATAATAGATGTAAAGTCAGACAGCATACTCTAAATAAATAATGATACTTTAGACCCTTTCCACATGGGAGAAAAGACAAACAAATAAGAATGGAAGGAGTAACAGACTGAAGAGAAGTTGAAGCATCGGGGATGCCTGAACTTCTAGCTAACCTCTCTGTCGACACAATCTGCAATAATATGTTTCCCCACAATGGAAAAGGGGTTCGTTGGTCATGAATGAGGGAGAGAGGTTGTCCATACTTTACTAAGGAGCATAGATATGTACCAGAGAGCTTGTAACTTTCCCATTGTTGAATACATAATAGCCTAGTCGAAGCCAAAATAATGTTGTTTTTCTCGTTTGGGTTAATTTTCTCAGGTAAATTATGAGTTATGTGTGATGATTGATGTGGTTGTATTTGATTATGAATGATAATTGTTGTGCATTGTAATTTAATGGTCGTTTGTTTATGTTTTAGCAACAAGAACTTCATGTCAGACATTGTTTGAATTCGTTTTGTATGAATATGGTCAGTATGGTTTCATAAATCAACCTAACATCTCTTTAACAACAATCTTGCATTGAATTTTAAGTTGGGAATTGATGGCCATCCTTCCTGAGCCATTGTTATTCTTTTGGGGATTTCTAATTTCGTTTTTGGAGTCGTTAGTGCATTATCAACTTCGCTGGACAGGTTTCCTTTTCCCAAAAATCATAGACGTCATATATGTCAAAATTCGGGGTTGTTTGGGTATTTTTTAGCCACTGTTGGACCATATATACATTTTTATAAATTCCTATGCTATCAATTTTGCCCTATGCATTGTTTTTTTATCAATGAATATTAAAATCAACTTGCATACGTTTTTCTCCGTCGTAGATTACTAGACTCGACTTCCAAAATGTTTTGACTCACTGTGGGTTGCTGAAATCACACCAAAACGTTTTCTTTACATAGTCATTTGTCAAATCCATCCTCTACAGTTTTTTACATGTTTCCGGTAATCAAATTCAACCTACATACTTTACCCACAATTGTTAGTTGCAAAATCTGATTTTCAACGACTTTTCCTTCATGGTTGGTCACCCAATCTGCCCTTTGACTAATTGTTTTTCCCAAGGGTCGACCCATTCCGAATGGGATTCCCTTTTGGTCAACCTCCTTTCCCTATTCAACCGAAAATAATTCTTAGTTGATCCAAGCCACCCTCACTTCGACCGACAATATTTTTGGTTTGTTTTGGCACTCTCTTGGTTGACACGACTCGACTTTCTTTGACTTGAATTGAATTTCTTACTTCCAAATCAATTTTTCGACTCGACTTGTGGCACAATTAGTCAAGTATTTCATGCCATACAAAGAGATAAGGTTATAATTGTTTTACAAATAATTCGGTGTTGGTGAGGCAGATAGGATATAATCCTCTCATTTACAGATCGGATGGTGTGAGTGCAGAAGTTCGAATGAATTCAGTGAGACCTGTATGGTAAGTACCTGTAGTGTTTATAAAATAAGTGGTAAGGATTTGTTTCCAGGGTTAGAGAAAAGTGGAGCATCACGAATGTCAAGGAATCATTATGAAGGAGAAGAGGAAGAAGATCATAGGGTCAGGTTGGATCGATTTGAGAAGTGTTTGGCCACATTGACATCAATGGTGTCAAAACTATTGGTAGCGAAGAACAAATAAATTGCATCAACAAAGACTTTTCATGAAGGCCCCAAGAAGGAATAACATAAGCCAGAGACATAGTGTAAGACTGATCCAGATATGGGTGAGTGCAACTACAAAAAGACATAGGTACATTTTCGTGTGGAGGCCAAGGTGGACATCAAGCCATATCCCAGGGAACTGGATGATATCAGGCTGAACCAATGACTACAACAGATGGAATTATACTTCAGCGTGCATGAAGTAACCGGAAAAAAAAATATTTATTTTGCTCGGTTGAAGCTTGAAGGCCATGCTTTGACATGCTGGGAGAGTTATGCAGTAAGCAGAGCACTAGGAAATGAGCCACAAGTGACTAATCTGGAAGTGTTCAAGAACATGATAAAATCTCAATTTTATCCAATAGGGTATGAGGAACACCAACAAATAGTATGTCATTACTTCAGACAAACACAAGGACAATCAGTGCAGGAGTTCATGGTAGAGTTCAGGAAGAGAGAAATTCAGATGGGAGTCTCTCTAAAAATTCTATAAATGTTGTTCAATTATTTGGGGGCATTTTTGCCTCATATTCATAGGAAACTGATGTTATTTGGACTAAAAACAATTGATGAGGCCATTATTTAAGTACAATACCTTGAGGGAGACAAGTGGAAGCAACAAAAAAATCCTCACAAGCAAGTAGAACCACAAGAGCAGTAGAGGAAGAGGAAAAATAAAAAGAAGTGGAATGAGAAGAAGATCATGGAAATAGCACAAGAAGAAACACCTTCCATCCAAAAACGTAAAGGATGTGATCGAAAGGGACACATTGAGGAGAATTGTTGGAAATTGCACCCTAAGAAGTTTTTGTACTATGTTGTCATTGATATCAAGGGATTGACATCAAAGGGTTGATGTCAAGTATTTTTATAGTGATGTGCTTATATCATTGATGTATTGACTATTGGATTATGTTTCCATTGATGTAATTGTTGTCAAAGAGTTGATGTCACGTGGTTTCATAGTGTTGATGTCATGTCATGTTTGATAGGAAGTATCAAATGGATTAACTCCAAAGTGGTCCCCTTGTGGTGAAATCCCTCATGGGAAGATACTTTGCGAAGTCCAAATGGTTAAGTGGTTGATTCATCCTAGATGTGTGGATTGGTGTTTTGTCTGAGGAATAATGTAATGAAGATCAGTGAATTTGCAGATGAAACTATTCTAGATGGATAGTACAGATCATGCCATTTCCGATGATATGTGGAACGTCACATAAATCCTCACGGTTAGAGAGTTATGGCCATGTGAATTTGGAGAACCCTTATGAGTTATCTAGAATCCCCTAGAAGGTCAAAGAAGTCAAATTATTCTAGAATCTCCTAGAAGAAGGTTGACTAGTCAAAGTGGTTAGTCATGGGTTAAGTGGTTGCAACAAGAAAAATTATAAATAAATTAGTTGCAAATAGAAGTGGATATTTTACATATATATTTTTTGTTCCTTATGGTGATGGTTTATTGTTGATGTATGTTGTTGAGATATGTTTACATGAAAAAAACTAGTTGTGAATGGAAGTAATGAATAATGATGTTTGAAGTAGTTGATAACTAAATTTTGTAAAGAGTTGTAAAAAGATCTTCACATTGATTCACGCCCCGCTCTTAGTGTGGTCGATGTGTCCAACAATTGGTATCAGAGCGGGCCTTCATCATAAGCCTTACAAGCTTGAAGGAGATTCATGGACACACAAATGGATGAACATGCAGATAAAGTTCCTCTCTTTGATGAGACAGATTACTCGTCTTGGAGAATAGAAATGAAAGGATATTTGAAGGAAAAAGGAGTAGGTGTTTGGAATACAATTGTTGATGGACTAGTTCCCTCAAAGAATCAGTCAAAATTTGCAACAAAGAAGAATAATGCAATAGCATTCAAGACCATCTTGAATGGACTCTCATATTTGTCAAATAAATCATAGGAAAGTGCACCTCCGCCAAGGACCTATGGCTAAAGCTAGAGAATGTATATCAAGAAAAAGAAGACAATTCCATGAAGGAAAATGAAGGTAAAGACTCTCCAAAATATTCTGATTGCAATACTCCTAAATGCAATGATGTTGAATGTTCTCCTGCAAATGAAGAAGAATATATAGAAGTAGTTTGTGTAAAATCAATTGAAAGTTATATTATAGATGAAGAGGAAGATTCGTTGAAGCTTAAAGATAAATTTTTATCTGAGTTGGACGATGTTAGCTATGAAATAGGAAATATTTCAAATTATTTTGAGTATCTTGAAAAATACACTAAGGAAGTCCTAGAAAAGTACCCAAGGCTTACCATGACACTAAAACAAATGCTCAAGAAACAAGAAGGAAGTAAAATAACCCAACGAAGGACTCAATTAGAAGAAAAATAAGAAGAGATAAAAAGACTAAAGAATGAAATAATTAGTCAAGCAGAAGAAAATAAGAAGTTATATGATGAGCTTAGAAAAATCCTTGAAGTCAATGTCAATCTAAAGGCCCAACTTGAAGAAGCCAAAAGGATAGAATAACTATTGAAGAATCAAATAAATGAAAAGGAATAATTATGCCATAAGCTAGAATTAGAAGTTGTCGATCTTAAAAGGAAAGTAGAGAATTCAAAAAGGTTCATAAACAAATCAACTATATTGGATGAAATCTTGGATAGTCAAAGATCACCAAATGATAAATCAAGTCTTGGATACAACAAGGAAGCAACACACTTTGAAGCTAGCACTTATAAGAGGCATGAGGTAAGTCCTTCATTCTCAAAAGGTGGAAGCAAAGTTGCAAGTCAAGTACTTGCACAAAGAAAGGAAACCCTCAGAAGAACAGAGCAAAGAAGACATAAATAATCCATCCCTACACCTCAAAGAAAATTCAGAAGAGAGACACCTTCAAGGTGGACACCAAAGAAAAGGTATGAAAATGTTTTTCATGGTCACTACTTCTCATGTAATGAATATGGTCACAAAGCTTTGGATTGTAGACATTCTGCAAGGAAATATTTTGGAAGGTTCCATAACATGCTAAGATGTTGGATATGTAATCAAGTAGGACATATTCCTACTCATTATCACACCATGAGATGTTAGAGCTACATTGTGTTTGGCCACAAAGCTCGGGATTGATGGAATTCAATGAAACAATCAATGAGGAGTGTTTCATATAACATGGAAAGAATATTACATGTAACTTGGAAGGAATACAATGTTGAAAGGATGGAAGCTCAAAATACAAGTACAGAGAAATTTGGACACCTTCAGAAGTGGATGAAGAAGACTAAACAACTAGACATCAATGAAGGCACAAGGAATGAGTAAATCCTTAAATTTTCCAACACATATGCAGGTTCCTGTGGAATCAGTGGCGTACAGACATGAGGTTATATATAGAAAGGTCACATACATATGCAAGCTAACTAAGAAACAAGTCATGTACCTATGGGAAAAGCCTCAAAAAGAGAGGTGTGCATATGAGTTGCAACATAGTTTAATGATATAACTTTATTTTTGCAGGGTCTGAGATGGTATGCTTCAGGTTTCATGTTTGTATGTGTGTTTGATGAATGTATAGTGATAATATGTGGTTGAGTTTTTGCGCATATGATTTATTCCTATCTTGATTGCATGGTACTAACCCCAGTGTGTGGAATGAGGAATTTTTTGTTGAAGTATATTGTTGGTTATGTTGAGTACGTTCTCAGTGATGTCATGGCACTTTGTTTATGATATATATCATGATGATGTGATTCTAGTTAGAGATACATCATTGATATTTTGAGGGACACTCTTGGTGCATGTTTAGAGGTAATATTGTTGAATTAGAACTTGTTGTAGTGAATGTTTTGATGAATATTTGTTATAGTACCTGGCTAGTACCTATGTGAGCTCCATTGAGATATCTTGTGATGTATTGTTAGAAGAATATTTGTTGGATGTATTGGTGTAAGTATTTGGAATGTGGTTGAGATACTATTGGGACATATATTTGATGAGTTGATGAGGTGGTGATGATGTACATCATTGATGAGTCATAGTTTGATCTACAGTTGATGCATTATTGGTACATACTTGGTTGTTTTTTAGAGGCACTTTCTAGTAGTATCACTGGCACATGGTTTATGGATGGTGTGATATCTTGGTTGTGTTTCATCTTGTTGAGGTTTGGTGCATGGCTGATGCACTTGCTATGGTACAAGTGGTGATACATGTTTGGTTCATAATTGATGCACTTGTTGATGGTATATGGTACATGATTGATGGTTGAGATACATTTCTTGGCATATGGTTCATGGCACTTGGTTGATGATAGAGGCATATCATGTGAGAAATGTCACTTGTTTGAGGCACATGGTTGGCATGGTGTATGGTTGATGATGCTATTGGTACACTGATAGAGGCACTTGTTGATTATCTTGATACATGCTTGGTACGCTTTTGGCACATATTCTTTGCATATGGTTAATATACTTTAGTGATGATATCTTATGGTATATTTTATGGTGATGATATACTATTTAATGTGCATGGTTGGAACATGATATGGAACATGATGTACATGGTTGCTGGTTTTTTCATGATTCACTATTCATTGTTGACATATCCTTTGTTTCATTGTTGATGCATGAGATAGTATGCATGATTGGTATACACTTTATGTATGGTATGGCACGAGTTTAGATGGTTTATGCATGGATAGGTCCAAGGATCATCATAGGAAGAGAATATCATTCTTGAGTATTTTATCTATGTTCCAGCTGAGAAACATAATTTGCAGAAGAAGCAGATTGCAATGGTAGCATGTTGTTCATCTTGCAAAGAAGATAGGGGGAGACATACCCATAGGGGGAGTTATTCTTCTTCCCATGATCGGTTGCATAGGCATGATTCCAGGAGGAGAGATTCATCAGATGCATGGAGAGTAACACACAAGACAGTGCATCTAGGGGAGCATCCCCAAAGAGATAGACCCTTTTCCATTGATTTCAAAGGGGGAGAGATAGTCACATTGATGTGGCGAGATGAGCATTGATGAGGAGCAATGATCAATGAGGGAGCATGAGAATTTCCATGTTCAGGTGTTGACATCAATGATTGGTGTTGACATCAATGTTGGTATTTCCATCAATGCCAAAGGGGGAGATTTTTGTACTATGTTTTCATTGATGTCAAGGGATTGATGTCAAAGGGTTGATGTCAAGTATTGTCATAGTGATGTGCTTATATCATTGATGTATTGACTGTTGGATTATGTTTTCATTGATGTAATTGATGTCAAAGAGTTGATGTCATGTGGTGTCATAGTGTTGATGTCATGTCATGTTTGATATGAAGTACCAAATGGACGAACTCTGAAGTGGTACCCTTATGGTGAAATCCCTCACGGGATGACGCTTTGCGAATTTGAAATGGTTAAGTGGCTGAGTCATCCTATATGTGTGGATTGGTGTTTTTTATGAGGAATAATGTAATGAATATTGGTGAATTTTCATATGAAACTATTCTAGATGGATAGTACATGTCATTCCATTTCCGACGATATGTGGAACATCACACAACTCCTCACAGTTAGACATTTATGGCCATGTGAAGTTGGAGAACCCTTATGAGTTATCTAGAAGCCCCTAGAAGGTCAAAGAAGTCAAATTATTATAGAATCTCTTAGAAGAAGGTTGATTAGTCAAAGTGATTAGTCATGGGTTAAGTGGTTGCAACAAGAAAACAAATAAAAATAAATTAGTTGCAACTAGAAGTGGAGAGTTTACATATATATCTTGTGTTCCTTATGGTGATGGTTTATTGTTGATGTATATTGTTGAGATATGTTTATATGCAAACAACTAGTTTTGAATGGAAGTAATGAATAATGATGTTTGAAGTTGTTGATAACTAAATTTTGTAAAGATTTCTAAAAATATCCTCACACTAATTCACCCCTCCCTCTAAGTGTGGTCGGTGTGTCCAACAAAACTGCCCCAAATATTTTCAGAAAAAAGAAGAAGAAATCATCAATATTAGTAGATGTTGAGGAACGGGTGGAGAGAAAATTAGACCCAGAAGGGAAGATTAACTACACTAATATTCATAAAGAGGTGGCATTAGTTAGTTTTAGTCACAAGGAGGAAAAGGAAATGACTGAACGTTTCTACATTAAAATCCACATGAAGCAAAGAAAGGTGGTTTGTTTGCTCAATATTGGTTCACAATCCAACTTGATATATGCACAATTAGTTGAGAATCTTTGGTTGGAGACTCAATACCATCCGCATCCATACCCCTTGGGATGGGAAAGGAAATATTTGGAATTTAAAGTGACCAAGTAGTGCAAATTTAAGTTTTCCATCAATCATAACTTTTTTATGAAGTAGTTGCATATGTGGTTCCTCTAAACATATGTGGAGTCATCTTGGGAAGTCCATATTTTTATGTGAGGGATGTCATTTTTAGAAGGAGAGTGAACCAATATATGCTATTCAGGGATAGAAACCCTTATGACATAAATGCACACCAGGACAAAGCTAAGCTCTCTTTGATTAGTGCTCATCAGGAAAGGAGAATCATGGGTAGTATAAAGAAGTTTGTCTTGTTGTTTCTGAGAGAAGGAAAGAAAAAAGGAGAAGTCATTAAGTTGGAGATGAAGGCATACTTGGAAGTATGTAGTGGTGAGAAACGTCAACAACTACAACAATTGATTGAATCATACAAGGATATGTTTCAAGAGCCTCAGGGAATGCCACCCAAGAGAGAGGTTGAACACGAGATTCAGTTGTTTCTAGAGTCACCACTACCTAACATTGGGATATAAAGGCAGTCTGTCATTGAAGTACATGAAGTAAGGAAGTAGTTACAACAGTTGTTGGAGCAGAGAGTCACTGGACCTAGTACATCACCATGTGCTTCACCCATCATCATGGTGCCAAAGAAATATGGAAGTTGGAGAATGTGCATTGACTATTGTGCCCTGAATAAGATCACCATCAATAATAGATATCAATTTCCAAGGATTGATGACTTGTTGGATCAACTACAACAAGCCAAATTATTCACTAAGGTAGACCTCAAAATAGGTTACCACCAAGTGAGGATCATAGTAGAAGATGTGTGGAAGACAGAGTAAAAAATAAGACAAGGTTTGTATGAGTGGTTAGTAATTACTTTTGATTATGCAATTCACCTACAACATTAATGAGACTCATGAATGATGTGGTACATCCCTTCATTTATTATTTTTTAATAGTATATCTAGATGACATACTAATCTTTAGAAATACTTGGAAATAATACTTCTCACATGTGACACAGGTGCTATATACCTTGAATAAGAATCAATTGATTATCAAATTGTAGAAGTGTGTGATCCAGGTGGACATTGGTGGCCACCCACGTATTCCACTGGCTCAAAAAAAGGGTTTCCACCTTGCCAGTGTTTCTACAACTTTTTGTGTCCTAAACTTTCAGGGCCATTTTGAGGCCCTAAACAATATTTATTGGGCCCGCTACATTCACACTATAGGTTTTAGCTAGAGTGTGATAGAAAAATGTGTATTCCTTATATAGACCTTTCCAACGAGCTATTGTGCGCCCCAAATGGAGATTGTATGCAAAAGTTACGCCTTTGGGAAGTTGACATACCAACTACACCCATCGAGGCCCACCAACCTTTTGGTGGTTCATCTTATGGGGTTAGGGTTTTGGATTTTATTTATGTTAAAAATGCCTCTAGAGCCTCATTATAAACATCATCATATTCTTTCAAATGATAATAGCCATCACATCTCTTCTCAGAGATAAGTTTCCACCATTCTAGCGAGTCATTCACTCTGTAATTTTATAGTTTCTATACATTCCTTTCATTAATAAGAATTGTGCATTACTGTATATATGTGTTTAATGAAATATCTCTTTATATTTAATTGTTTTATCTCCACTTTCATTTCTTTCTCAAAATAATATGGATCAGTGGTATCAAAGAAGGATACTCCTTTTTGTTTCTTATTGCATGTCCCCAATGAGGTCAGGGTATAGAGAGTTGGATATCGAGCTAGTTTCTCTTGAGGAAAACCACTCTTTCCAACCCAAGCGGCCACTCATGGTTGAAGAGAAGAGAGATGAGGGAGTAGAAGATCCCATCAAGTTGTTTCTCACAGAATCCCTCATGCAACATAGGAACGAGATATTGGAGAGTTTTTCCCAAATCCTTCAACGATTGCCGACAATAACAGGCGTGTCTTTGTCAAGTAGTCGCTTTGGAGACGCTAACCCATTCAAGGTACAAGTTATTTTTTATATTCTCGTATTTGAAGGTCATATCGATGCAGATGATTTTGAAAAATGGTTAAATTTACTAGAAGGTTATTTCTCTGTTCACAAATTTTCCGACAAAGAAAAGATCACCTTTGCACTCCTTAAGGCCCTCCCCCATGTCAAACATTGGTGGGAAACTTACTGGGAGAAAAATTCCACAGAGGAGTCTGGAATATTTGGGGCCAAGCCCACTTGGGATTTTTTTATGGATGCGATCAAGGAACAATATTACCCTGTGGGAAACTATGATGACCAATACATGAGATGGACCACACTACATCAAGAGAGGGGCCAAATAGTGTCGGATTTCACAAATGCATTCCATACCTTGCGCACCAAGATGGGTATCAAAGACTCCGAGCAACATCTAGTTCTAAAATACTGTGGGGCTCTATATAGGTACATACAAACCAAAATGGATTTTATGGACATCTCATCACTGGGAGAAACTTATCTATATGTTGTCAAAATTGAGCAGGAATTTAAGCACCAGAACAAGAAGGAATTTGGGTCTGCAAATATGCAACAACCAAATTATAGTAAAAGCATCCCTAATCAACAGAATATCCAACCTCAAGAAAACCATTCCAAGACATAGGAAAAGAAGAGTAACAAGAATATGAAGAAGGACATTGGGAAGTGGTGTGACTTCCACAAAATCCCTTGGCACACCACTGATGAATGTTGCTTGAAACATTCATTGGTAGATGAGATCAAAGAAATAGAACCGAGACATGAATTAGATTCTGATTTAGACAACAATAAAAGAAGATAGATAATTGATGCAGAACCCACTGCTATTGTCACGACCATAACAATCCAACCAGAAGAACCAAAGGATCCTGAGGAGGGGATCACCTTTTTCATTCACAGATGTGGGTGAAGGGCACCTCGCTGCATTTTATTGTTGATAGCAAAATCCAGAAGAACCTCATCTCAGCAAATTTCATCAAGCAGTTGGATTTACCAAAAACACTAGATCCACATCCATACAAAATTGAATGGCTTCGCCAGGGACAAGATCTTCATGTCAGCCAACATTGTCTCCTATCATACAACATCAATCCCTTCAAGGATAAGGTGTTGTGTGATGTTTCCCCACTAGAAGTATGTGATTTTCTTTTAGGATAGCCATATATATGTAGGCATCATGTTTTTTATGAGTCTCGACCCCGTAGCATCATTGTTACTCTAGGGGGTCAACTCTATAGGATACTAGAGGTAGTTCTGACTATTGTCCTGAAAAAACAGTTTTGCAAAGTAATTTATTATACTGCAAATTTTAGCCTCTTCCCAATCTAGTCAGAAGAGAAGGACACTGCAACCACTGTAGCCTCAACCCAAGACCCTTCTATCCATTAGAATCATATCAACAAGATTGTATAAGAGCACCAAGATATTCCTATTTCACCTACGAGGGTGCCTCCACACTTCCCAGTCAAACCAAGTTATGATAAATCCCTTCATGTTATTCATGTTGCATATTCACCGACAGATTCCTCCTACACTCAGGAATATCATGAAACTATATTTTTTAAATGGATCCAACCCATCCAAAAATAGGTTTATAACAACATTCACCAAGCTAAGCAAGACAACTTCTTCAGTAAGGAAAGCATCTCACCAAGGTTCAGATTCAATAGAATCTTCCTCGGGGACTTGATGCAATGGAGACCATTTCTTCCTAAGGGGGGAAGAATGATCTAGGTGGAAATTGGTGGCCAACCACCTATTCCACTAGCTCAAAATAGGGGTTTCCACCTTGGTAGTTTTTTTACATATTTTTTGGGTCGTTTTGAGGCCCTAAACAAAAAAAATTGGGCCTTCCACAATCGCACTGTAGGATTTAGCTAGAGTGAGATGAAAAAATGTGTATTCCTTGGATATACCTTTCCAACGAGATATCGTGCACCCCAAATGAAGATCGTATGAAAAATTTATGCCTTTGGGAAGTTGACATACCAACTACCCCCATCAAGGCCCATAATTTTTTTTTGTTTCAGCTTCCAGGGTTGGGGTTTTGGATTTTATTTATGTTAAAAAGGCCTCTAAATCCTCATTTTAAACATCATCATGTTCTTTTGAATTAGCGTATCCATCGCATCTCTTCTCATAGATAATTTTCCACCATTCTAGCGAGTCATTCACTATGTAATTTTACAGTTTCTGTACATTTCTCTCATTAATAAAAATTGTGCATTATTGTATCTTTGTGTTTATTTCACTATCTCTATATATTTCATTGTTATATCTTCGCTTTCATTTTTTTTTTCAAAATAATCTGGATCAATGTGAGTTTGAAAATAATTCCTTGATATATCTTGGAAACATGATTGGATGAGGAGAGTTGAGGGTAGATACTGAGAAGATTGCAACCATCACCCAATGGCCTATTCCCACCAGCGTGAAAAAGGTTAGGAATTTCATGGGATCAACTCAGTATTTAAGGAAATTCATTGTAAACTTATCCACAGTAGCAACACCATTGCATGCCATAACTGCCAAGGGAAAGAGATTTCACTAGGGTAATACATAACAAAGAGAATTTGAAGACTTGAAGAAGAAAATCAGTGATGCTCCAGTGTTAGTCATGTCGAATTTGCAACACCATTTTGTGATAGAGGTTGATTCTAGTGGATATGCATTAGGATCAATACTCATGCAAAGAGGAAGACCTGTGTGATACCATTCAGATTTATTTCATGGAGAAGTGCTTGTCTATCCCACGTATGATAATGAGCTCTTTGCAATTGTACAAGCAATGAAGAAACATAAGCATCACCTCTTGGGAAAAGAGACTATCATAAATATAGATCATCAACCCCTTAAGTACCTACAGATTTAGAGAAATATGAAAATGGTGAGACATTAAAAGTGGTTGGGTTTCTTGCATCAATTTCATTTAATGATTAAGTACAAGAAAGGAGTCACAAATAGACTAGTAGACATGCTCTCTCAACCACCACTGAAGAAGATTGCAGAAATTGGAATGATAATGTAGCTTGAGCCTTTCACTCATGAAATTCTAAGTGAGGATTATGATGGAGATGAGTATTTCAGAGGATTATACAAGCAACTAAAGGATAGGGTTGTATTTTTCATGGAAGGAAATGAATGCCACCTCCAAGATGGGCTATTGTAAGGACAAACTATGCATACCCCGAGACAAAAGGGTTCATTTGATGATAGAGGCACACACTTCTAGAGTTGTTGGAAATTTTGGCATGAAAAAGGCAGTGGTGAATATTCAGTGGCATGTGTGTTGGCCAAAGATGCAGGATAAAGTGGAAAATTTTGTTAGAGGTTGTGTTATTTGCAGCACTAGCAAGGGCCCAAGCAACCAAAATCTTGGCTTGTACATGCGATTTCCAGTTCCAAGCAGAACTTGGGAGAGAATATCCATGGATTTTGTTGGAGGTTTTCCTATGACTCGTAGAGACCATGACTACTTGTTCTTTGTGGTAGATAGTTTTAACAAAAATTTTGTTCTCATTCCTTGTAAGAAGAAAAACTCTAGACGAGAGGCAGCTGAATTATTTTTCAGCCATGCCTTGGTACATTTTAGATTTCCAAACTCTATCATATCTGATAGGGACAACATGTTCTTGGGTAGATTTTGGATGACGCTTTAGGAAATAATGGATACCAAGTTGAAGTGCTCCATTTCCTTCCATTCTCATATTGATGGATAAGATGAGGTAGTAAACATGATGTTGGTGCAATTGTTGAGAGGTTACAACAACATACATCCAAATACTTGGGATGAATAGATAGTCTACCTTAAACATTCTTACAATAGAGCACTTCATTCTTCCACCAATAAGTCTCCTTTCGAGATGTGTTTTGGTTATTTAACCCCTTCACCATTTGATATTGTTTATGGACAACAGAAGGGAGAAGTATAACTACAAGGAGAAGAACAAAAGGAAAGCATATGCGTGGACAAGATCACACATATACATCCAAGGGTTTAGGATAAACTCAAGAAGAGCGAGCAGTTGTATAAATCTAGACATGATCAACATAGGGAGGATCATAAGTTCCATGTTGGAGACAAGGTGTGACTCCATCTATGTAAGGAATGACTGCAAGGAGCAATAAATAAATTCAAGACCCTTAGGTATGGACCATTTGAGATCATTGAGAAAGTGAATGAGAAAGGCTTCAAGTTGAAACTTCCACCCTATATGCAAATCAACTCAGTGGTGAATGTGGAAAATTTGAAGTTATTCAAACCCTCCATGTTGGATGAGGAGGAAGAACATCAGGTTCTTCCGATTGTTGAAGAATTTTCATCTCAAGGACTTGAGGAGTTGAAGGAAGACATAGTCTTTCAACACAAGGAGTGGACAACTCGCAGAGGAAAGCAAGAAATGTGGAATATTGGTCTTAAAGGATAGATTACAATGAAAACAAAGTGGTATAAGAGGAACCATATTGAAAGCAAGTTCCCTCATCTATCCTTGGAATATTTTGGGGACCAAAATCCTCCCAATGGGGAGGTGGGATATGAATCAGATACGACGAGAACAATTGGCTATTAGCACAAGACTCTAAGATGATTGGAACAAGAAAAATTTAAGCCTATGGATGGAGGGAGATCAAATTGTTGGCATGAAGGGTCCCATGCCATCATGATTTATGTCCATTTTGTATGTAATAGATGTAAATTTAGGAAACATATTCTAAATAAATAATGAGACTTCAAACCCTTTCTACATGGGAGAAAAGACAAATAAATAAGAACATAAGGAGTAACATACTGAAGATAATTTGAAGCATCAGGGATGAATGCCATTCCAACTAACCTCCTAGTCAATTCAGTCTACTATAATATATTTCCCCACAATGGAAAAGGGGTTCTTTGGCCATGATTGAGGGAGAGAGGTTGCCCAGATGTTACTGAGGAGCATATATATGTACCATAGTTCCTATAATTTTCCCATTGTTGAATAAATAAGACATTGGTCGAAGCCAAAAGAATGTTGGTTTTCCCATTTGGGTTTCCAGGGCAAATTATGAGTTATGTGTGATGATTGATGTGGTTTTATTTCATTATGAATGGTAATTGTTGTGCACTGTAATTTAATGGTTGTTTGTGTATGTTTTAGTGATGAGAACTTCATGCCATTCATTGTTTGAGTTCGTTTTGTATGAATATGATCGTTATGGGTTCGTAATCCAACCTAAAAAATATTTAACAACAGTCGTGCATTGAATTTTGAGTTCGGAATCAACGACCATCCTTATTGATCCATTGGTATTCTCTTGGGGATTTATAATTTCGTTTTTGGAATCATTGGTGCATTCTCGACTTTGTTGGGTGGATTTCCTTTCCCCACAAATCATAGATGTCATATATGTCGAAATTCAGGGTTGTCTAGGAATTTTTTAGCCATCGCTAGACCATATATACATTTTTATAAATTATCCTTCCATCAATTTCTCCCTATGCATTTTTTTTTGTCGATGAATATTAAAATCAACTTGCATACATTTTTCTCCATCGTGGATTACTAGACTCAACTTCCAAAATGTTTTGACTCATCGTGGGTTGCCGAAATCACCAAAAAAAAAATTCTTTACACAATCGGTTGTCGAATCCATCCTCTACAGGTTTTTACATGTTGTCGATGATCAAATTCGTCATGCATGCTTTACCCACAATTATTGATTGCAAAATTCGATTTTCAACGACTTTTCCTTCATGGGTGGTCACCCTATCCACCCTTTGATTAATTATTTTTCCCATGGATCGACCCATTCTGACTGGGATTCCCTTTTGGTCGACTTCCATTCCCCATTTGACCAACAATCATTCTTAGTAGACCCAAGCTTCCCTCACTTCAACTAGGAGTCTTTTTGGTCGATTGTTTCTCTCTCTTGGTCGACCTGACTTAAGGTAACTTGACTAAGTTGACTTTATTTGCCTCGACTCAAATTTCTTAGATCCAACTAAATTTTACAACTCGACTTGTGGCATGATTGGTTGAATATTTATCGTTATCCAAAGAGCTAAGGTTATAATTTTTTACAGATAATTATGTGTTGGTGAGGCAGATAGGTTATAAGCCTCTTGTTTACAGATCATTATACTACCCAAGTTAATAAGAACCTTTTCCTCATGATTATAACATAAATTGTATTTATTTCTTTATTGTCTTCATCTTCCACGACTACTATCTTATTTATTCAATGCAATGATATTATCTTCATCTCAACACCCTCTCATGTTCATACAACTCAATTTTGGTTGCAACTCATTTTTTCTACTACTACCATAACTATCTCTCTTTCGTCATCACCATCTCATCATCATTTCCAAGCATTATTGCATGTGCTTATTATAATATTACTTACCATATTGAGCCACTTATCCTTAGAGATAATGCAATTGCATTCCTTTGTACTAACCTACATAGATGTCTACAACATAGCCAACCTCTCTTGCTAAAAAATACGTAATGCAGAGTCTTCTAATCCCAGTGTTACATCTCTCCCTAACTCAATAAACCAAGAAAATACCCTCTAATTTCAACATCATGAACTTTCAAAGATGCAATTTCAATACCCTTACTCTCTGTGCAATATCTTTTCACTCAATCTGCAACACATTCTCTTTCATTTTATTTTATCTTCACTGGTAGATTTGTAATATGCTCCTTCCATCTTTAGTTATCATCTTATTTGTCTTTAGTGGATTTGTTTAGCATCTCATGATTTCTTAGGTGTTGTTGTCTCCACATCCCCAACTCTCTTGTACTCCTCCCAACATTGTTACTATCTCTTATACCACTTGATGCAATAAGGAAAAGTGTAACACACCCAACCACCCACAGGTTGGGCCATGCTAATTCAAAACACACTTCAAAATTGATTTTGAATTCTGATAACATTAAGTTAATAAACAAGCATGAAAGAAACACAATAAAAACTCATGCAATAACCAAGGTTCATGCTACAACATAAAATAATGTTTAAGCATTCCATGCACAACAATAACCAACAAGCATGCATATTACAAATATGAATCTCAGAGATAATAATTAATACACAATGGAAATAAATATACAAGCAAAGGAAACCATGACAGAGAGCATGCATATTAAACAAAATCGATCGCCAATTGGTTGCAGACAAAGGATGTTCCACCCAACCATAGACATTGTTGTTCCAAGTCTCAACAATAGTTCACTCCCGATCCAGGACTACAAATCCACAAGGATTGTTCCAGGGTGTCACTCATCTTCCCAATCCAATTAGCACTCAATATATCATAGGTTTCTCAACACACAACAAACTAAATTACACCATCTCTCTTCTCTCCATCCTGAACCACCCAAAGACAATGAACCCCCTTCACTACCATGCAATCCCTCAAGTTTTCCACTTCTTTCCAGGGCTCTAGTGCATCTGGTCAAGAATATACATGTTGGGACTCTCAGGATTCACAGCTGTGAACAAGAATTAACACATGCCAATGCATCTCAGACATGCATGCCTTAATTAATGGTTGGAATACACTAGTAATTACTACATCCAATAAACAATGGCTTCTTCCTAAAAACAATTCCCCCATGTCCCCAACCAATAACAAGAATGAATGAGGAATGATAAATGAGAAACAATGAATGAAAGAGTGAAAGAGTGAATGGACAAGAACCCCCAAACAACCCACAATATGGGTTTATATATTTACTTGGAAATTAAGAACCACGTGGCCTTTCCGCTAAGAATCTCATGTAACCACATTTCTTAATTAAAACCAATATGGGAAAATAAAATAATAATGAAATACTTAGCCCCTTAACTCCCCTCTCTCATGGAATCATATCTCCCTATGACTCTTTTCCTTATCCGTCTAGTAGCCAATGATGTATTTTATTAATAATGATAAAAGAATTACATTTCCTAAGCACTCTGGCCTCTTTTCATTGTTTAGGCACTCCATCCTTTCATAAAATAAACAAAATACATTATTAATATGGGGACTCAAAACTGGGGTATTATAAAAATTCCCTCTACAAAGAATAATTACACAGTGGAAATCATTTTCCTTTTGCTCTAGAATTAATGTCGCTTATGGCCACACATTATTCACTTTCTCCAAGACTTCAAAGTGTTGGGGTACATGTTCAACTACATACTTAGTGGCATACTCATTTTTCCATTTTTCCATTTTTCCTACTATTTAGGAGGACTGCTAGTCTATTTTTTTCCAGTGGTTGCCTATATGTAATACTATGGGAAAATACCATGGGTTTCTAAAACCATGGGCTCAAAAACCACCATTAGGAAAATTCCTATTTTTTAGGGGAAGAACGCTTCTTTCCTTAATTTTAGGAGATAATTCATATTTCCTTAATTTTAGGATATAATTCATATTTCATGGCTAGAGAGCACACTTGAGTGAGAATATTATTCTCCTAAGGAAGTGTGCATTACCCATCATATTCTTGGAGTTAATCCATTTCACTTATTTACCTATTTTTAGTGACTTTCCATATTTATGAAATTCTCTCTCAATTAGGACTTTAGTTCCATTATTGGACTCTAGTCTTATTCTAAGAGAGTTTTTCTATTATGAAATGCATGTTGACTTCATGGATACTTCTCACTAAGCTCACACCTATATTTTTAACATTTTCTTAGTATTAGAAACTTGTAATTTTAGTTAATTGTTTCTACTAGGAGTGGTTGTTATTTTACTTGAGCATCCACATGGAAACCCCAACCTAGTGCACATTACTCCTCTTGTGGAGATTCCTATATATCGTAATCATGATCAAGGATTAATACAATGTGATTCGAGTTGGTTTCTTAGTCTCTTACATGTGAAGATTGATTCTATTTTTCTCTCTCCTCTCTTTCTTTTGCAATTAACTAGAGTAGTATCTTCTACTCACAATTAGATCTTGGAGTGTGGTTTAATACTACATGGTATTAGAGACATTATTGTTAGGGAGTATTCACTTTTATTGCAGGTTTATAGATCAAATTGGACATCCCATAGAGAACTATGGATCAACCATCTTCTTCAGTGATATTGACACCCTTCAACTACTTTGAGTGGAAGCCCAAGATAGAGCTTCTACTTTGCAGCAAAGGTTCATATAGGATCACCATGGGGACTGAGGTTGAGCCTACTTTAGCCATAGAAATAAAAATATTTCAACAGAATCGATGAAGCCTATGGGATATTGTGCTTGATAATCTCTCTAGATATCCTCTTCCATGTTGATACTTGCAAGACTCATAACGATGTTTGGACAAAGTTGAAGTATTTTCTAGGAAGGCAAGACAACCTAAGAGATCATCAGCTAGAGAATGATATAAATGCATTGAATCCAAGATATTTTGAGACCCTAGAGTACTACTTCTGTAAGTTTAAAAAATTTCTTTCACATGATAGGGATTTCGGAATTGATAAGAAAGATGAACAACTATTCTTTTCAATTCTAACCATACTAGGACCAAAGTATTTTGTCTACACTTCTTCTTTTCATACTACCAGGTTAGCTATAGGGACTACATGGAATATTCCATCCATGGATGATTTCATGGAGTCTCTTATCTATGAGCAGACAAAGCTCATCCAGATAGGGACACTTAGGAGTTCCAATCCCCATGTGCTTACAACTCAAGGAAGTTCAAATAAGAATAAGGAGAAGAGAAAGGGTAAGAAGGACCAAGAGAACAACAAGGAAGGTAAAAAAAAGTTCACAGATGAGACTTCGAGTTCCAAGGAATCAAAGAGAAATAATGAGAAGACCAAGTGTTCCTACTATAACATGGGGTTCCATCCTAATATTTCTTGCATGAAAAATACCATAGATCTCATGGCACAATCACTTGATCGGCATCACCTCGAGGATTTTATTCTAGAAAATGCAAGGAAGAAGCCACTGGTCAATCCCTCATAGAAAATAGGTAATGGTCATGCATTACTTGTTATTTCATGTCCTTCTAATTCTTGGGTGCTTGATTCATGGGCTACCCATCACATGGCCTCATCGGATATACTTTTCTCATACTTGGATACTTGTTCTGGACCACCGATCTGTTGATATTATGGTAGCTGCGGGAGGTATTTACCTCCACGTGTAAACCTGATGAGAATAGAATACTCTGGAAATAAAGAAGAAACCCTAATGAGTTAGCTAATAACCCTAGAAGACTTGTCGGCTCAAGAGAATAATTTATATTAGGTTATTAGCCTCCAAGAGAAGAAGTCAGCCATAAATAATAATAATATATTGAATAGATAGGTACCCAGAAGGAGAAGTTGGCCCCAGTAAGTATGTCAGAACCACTATAAATACAGGGCGCCAGTCTCTCATTTGACACATCTCAGCAGTTGCAAAGAGCCAGTTCTGTGCAGTGCAGTTGCAGTCTTGTGCACATGTTTGGAGGAGAGTTGTCATTGCAGCTATTGCAGCTAGCAGTTACGCTTGGACTATCTCTTGGCTAGGGTTTGGACCATCTGATCAGCTCTTTGTGATGCACTATCCTTGGGGAAAGGTGTGCTACCCTTTGTTTGGCTATCTAGCCTAGGGTTTTCTTCCAGAGTGATTCTCTGTCAAGGTTAAGGTGCTCGGAGGGTGGATTCGGCCTATGGTTGGGTGACAAGGGTATTGTCAATGGTAAAAGGAGCACACAATATTTCATATTACAACAGGTTATGGGCCCACACCTCCTTCATTCAGTCTAAATGTTGGAAGGAAACATAGCCGCTAAGATATTGAGCTCGCTGAAGAACTGCCGCTAGGATTACTAGCAGGAGAAACTTCCAAGACACTACAGCTAGGGTTACTAGCAAGTGCAGTTGTAGAAACCCTAATCCTCTTATTGAGGCACCTTGATTGAAGGGATTGACCTAATCTCTAGATAGATCAGTGCGCCCTAGCCCAACGCACCTCCTGGTACTTTCAGAAAGCCAAGACATGAAGTTTGAATTTCTAGTAAAATCTAGGGTTGACCAAGTCAAGCAACCATGACTTACTTTATGAAGTCAAGAGAACAAGTTATATGGAGCCTCTAACTTCATAGCATGGAAGACAATGATTGACCTCATCCTTTCCAAGAATAAAGTGTTGGATATCGTGAAAGGAAAGATCGTGAAGCCAGAGTTTGAAGAAGGAAAAGAGAAGGAACTGCAGAACGTTGCATCTATGGAGAAGTTCAAAGACAATGATATCAATGCTATGAGTATCATAGTGGAATCTATTAAATACCACTTGACACCCTACATCTCCCATCTTGACTCATCGAAGAATATGTACGATGCCCTAACAAATCTCTTCTCAGTCAGAAACATTGGACAAGTAATGAGT
>SNQJ01S0020906.1:64830-131560 GCA_010110895.2 Picea sitchensis
ATGCTTTCCTGTTCGGAAAGTGGATTGAGATTTCTGACGGACAACGATTTCCCATTGTGGTTAACATGGGAAATGGTCTAGATTGTTGATGTATCATAGACAGTGAATTCCCGTTGTGGTTAACATGGGGAGTGGTCTAGGGCAATCTCTCTTCTTGAGGATTACTCAAGAGGACTGGCCCGCCTCACCGGAAAGCGATTTCTCATTGTGGTTAACATGAGTAATGGTCTGTTTTGGAGGTTGATACAGGACAGTCTTTTCCTCTTGTGGTTAACAGAGGAAATGGTATGGACATTCATTCCTTAGGGTTTATACATTCTATCCAGGGTGCACTTTGATTAGTGTAGGAGGAATGGCCCAGGGTAAGGAATGGTCCAGGCTCAGAAATCAGAAACAATCATTCTTCCTTGTTTGAGAAGAATAGGGAAGATAGTCCATTGTTGATGTTCTACACTTAGGGAAGATATTCTTTCAGATCTCACAGATGTGAGTGAAAGATTGGCCCAGATGATTCAGGTTATATCATAACATTGTTTCTGTGCAGGTTGCTATCATATGTTTGTTATGAAGATTGTATGATAGTAGATGTATACTACTGTGGTGGATATGTTCCACTGTTCGTGACTATATGTTGTTGATCAAGTACTTGTCTGTTACTTGGTGTGGTAGTGTACCACTGGATTGTAGTTATGTACTACTATGGATAGACACAATTGTGTTCTATTTTTGTTCTGATTTCCTTGAATACTATCAGTAGTTTATTGGAGATAATCATCAGCCAGATGAATGATGAACACAGATTTTCCAGACGGAAAATCATTCAGAGAATTTACTCTTCTAGATTAGAAGAATGGCCCTTGTATCACTCTGTGCAGTGAGAATCATGTCTGATTACTCAGATAGAGTATGGTTTCGAGAGATGATATAGCTAATGATGATGATGGTGCTCATGATCTAGTCATAATCTAGTCTATATAACTATGTTGATGCTACCAGGTGAATGGTATGTTTTGTGCTCAAGACCATTACCTATAATACCTCCCTAGCTAGGAGGGAGTGTTGATATTATGGTAGTTGCGAGAGGTATTTACCTCCACGTGTAAACCTGACGAGAATAGAATACTCTAGAAAGTAAGAAGAAACCCTAATGAGTTGGATAATAACCCTAGAAGACTTTTTGGCTCAAGAGGATAATTTATATTAGGTTATTAGCCTCCAAGANGATCTAGTCATAATCTAGTCTATATAACTATGTTGATGCTACCAGGTGAATGGTATGTTTTGTGCTCAAGACCATTACCTATAACACCTCCCTAGCTAGGAGGGAGTGTTGATATTATGGTAGTTGTGAGAGGTATTTACCTCCACGTGTAAACCTGACGAGAATAGAATACTCTAGAAAGTAAGAAGAAACCCTAATGAGTTGGATAATAACCCTAGAAGACTTTTTGGCTCAAGAGGATAATTTATATTAGGTTATTAGCCTCCAAGAGAAGAAGTCATCCATAAATAATAATAATATACTGAACAGACAGGTACCCAGAAGGAGAAGTCAGCCCCAGTAAGTATGCCAGAACCACTATAAATACAGGGTGCTAGTCTCTCATTTGACACATCTCAGTAGTTGCAGAGAGCCAGTTTTGCACAGTGCAGTTGCAGTCTTGTGCACAAGTTTGGAGGAGAGTTGTCATTGCAGCTGCTGCAGCTAGCAGTTACGCTTGGACTATCTCTTGGCTAGGGTTTGTACTATCTGATCAGCTCTTTGTGATGCACTATCCTTGGGGAAAGGTGTGCTACCCTTTGTTTGGCTATCTAGCCTAGGGTTTGCTTTCAGAGTGATTCTCTGTCAAGGTTAAGGTGCTTGGAGGGTGGCTTCGGCCTATGGTTGGGTGACAAGGGTATTGTTAATGGTAAAATGAGCACACAATCTTTCATATTCTAACATGATATTCATGGGAGATGATTATCCTATTGAGGTGTGTGGTAGGGGTAGAGTAGATCTAGACCATGGATGCTTTCAGGATGTACTTCATGTTCTGAATCTTTCAGTGAGTCTCCTCTCCATCTATAAAATAGTTCATTCAGGTACAGGGAAGAAGGTGGATTTCACTCCAGACTTGGTTATTATTTCCGACTTGTTAGATGGTTCAAAAATTGTTGTTGGTGAGGTTAATCACTTTTGATGCCCAAAAGTACAACGTATGGTACCTGCATGTGAATTGGTTGCAATTCCTTATTTTTATGTATAATTAATAATACATAAGATAGGTGGGACCCCGTCTATGAATATGATGAAGGATGACTCATCTCTTGTGTTCTCATGTCTTGGTTGCGAAATAAGATATACAATTTATTGTCTCAAAATCACTCTTTAAAACAAAATGGGAAAACAATAGGCTAGTTGGCGATTTGATTAAAAGAAAAATGGTATTGTTTTAATGATCATCATAGTTCTATTCTGCTACACATGGTTTGAATGAGAATTTAAACTCCAAACTTGAAGTTGTATATGGTTATGACATTGTGTTACTATGATTTAGTGTTAAAGGTTTATGCACCATTGTTTAAGTTTAAAATTCATAAGTTTTTGGGGCATGGCTTCCCTAGCAAGTGTGGACATATAATATGTTGGTGCAAAAAGGTTTGTGCACATATTAGGTTTTAAAACATAGTGTAAGGGTGGCATATCTGACTTCCATTGAATTTGGTATGGCTATGGTGGATTATGTGTTGCATGTGATAGCGCACTCGTTCTGGGATATGGGTGATGGAGTAAATGTGGATACGACATGCAATAATTGCACATCTCTCTAACCCTATCTCGATGGTCACCACCCTTGTTATGTTCGCATGTGGTCATTTGTTTTGGTTGGTGTTTCCTCTGCGTTGCTCATCCTTGGAAGAAATAATCATGTTTTGTTGATTCTCCTTGGTATTTTGCATCCAAGTATGAATGTTCTTAATGCTCCATCCATGAATTATTGCTCTTCTCATTAATTTAATCAAAGGTTATCTCTTGCATTCGCTTACATTCTGTGTTTTTCCAAAGTTTATGGCATCTAATTTTTTCAACTTTGTAATGGATTTCGAATGAAGTTAGTCTCTGTTGGTGCTTATGTGCAATCTAATTCACAGTTTAATGTCTCTCTTTTTCGAATGAAATTATGGTTCTTTTGTTGCTCTACATGTTGGAAAAAAGTTGTGGTGGAAGTAGTTCGGGTTTAACTCGTCTCTGGTTATTTGGTGGTTTCTTGTCTCTCTAATATAAGAATTGTGTCATTTCTCACCTATGGATTATTTGTAACCCCTGCCTGTCAATTATTTGTATATATCATGGATATATTTGTTTGCGTCTTCCATAAAGGGTCTGTGAAAATTTGTGGGGGTAAAAGATGGTCGTTTTTTTGGGCCAAACCCTTGAAAGGTTTTCTCTCTTGCTCTCTCATACCTCATTTCTTTTGATGAGTGGTATCTCAAACCCTGAACTTGATGACTGTGTAAGGTTGGATAACCCAACATTGGATTAGTTCGTTGTTCGCATCTCTTTTTTCATGGGGTTTTGTCTATTTTTTTAATTGATGGTGTTAAAGTTAATACCAAGCTCACACGGTGATAAACCCAGTCTGTTATATGAAAGTATTGAAGTTATGACAGTATTGAAAGACAATTAAGAGTTATGATCATGCAACATTAACATGCTTGAGGTGATTTGGTTTTTAGTTGGATAGAATGTTTATGTTGACAAATTGTATATTTGTTGAATGAACTCTACGAACAGATAAAAATAAATAAATAAAAAGTGAAGAATGGAAGATTTGTTATTTAAAATCTCATCTTAATTGTTTCATTACCCACGGGGGTCCCTTTTGGTCGATTTTGAGAGACTGTGTAGTGGTTAGAGAACATTGATTGCAATTGTTTCGGACCCACATCAATTGTTAGTGTTGGTTAGAGAAATAATTGTTGGAATATTTCTTGGGACAATCATTTATTAAATGAATTCTATGAATATAATTTAAAAACACATAGTGAATAGTCTTGGAGTTTGAAACAACAGTCTTGTAATTTTCAAACAGAGCATTAGATTTTGATTTTGAAACGGAAAAGTGTTTGGCAATTTTGTTGTTATGATGATGGTATTGTTTTGTATGGAAAATGATAGAACAATAATTATTTGGTTCTATTTCATTGTACCATTTTTCGCACATCACATTCCCTTCATTTTCCCACATACACTTATAACACTCATTGTTCTATTATTAAGAATTTTAAAGAAAAAAATATGTATGAAAACAAAAGGGATGGATATGGAAGTTGGTTGATGACTGATGTTTGAGAGTTGGATATATACACAGTTTGATTATTTATGTTATTGCTTGAATAGTATCCGTGTATCTTGTCCCATCCATGCTACCATATTTCGCACACTATAACCACCTCATATTCCCAATGACCTTATCACTCATGTTCAAATGGAAATTGATTGATAAAGTTTTTAATGGATGGATTTCATGTGTTCTATACTGGATAATAGAGCCGAATTTTGATTTTATTTAAGTAGAGTTTCATGCCTGGATTATTAAGATTTTTTCATGATTTATTGAATATTGCTACATGATGAGATTTTTTAGTAGAGGCAGTAATGGCAGAGATAATAGAGGCAGGGAAAATTGACAGAGGGGTCATAGAAGACCTCGGTTCTCCATACATTTCGATGTTGACACCCAAGAATTAAACCATCTTTTCCAAGTTGGTTTCTTAAACCTAGTAGGCCAAGGAATCCTCCAGCCTCGACAAAAAATACATCCCTTCCAATCACATCAAATTATATCTGATGTCTGAGTCCCTCCTCATGTGTCAATGCGAATAGAACCACCCGCCAATGATGGTTGGCAAGATATTGTCCACCAGCCTGTTGTTTACCACCACGGTTGGCCACTGCATCATTTCCTTTACCACCATTGATTAATCCAAATTCCCAAGTCGCCCATGTTTTCTCTCCCGTGTAGTCGTCACATGCCAATAAAAGATTAAAAACAGATGTCCCCGAGCCTATGCAGGACAAGTGAAAATAATTATCCACTCACTCCAGCTCATCCAAGGAATCTACCAAATCAGTCTCCTCTCACCTTCATCTTAAGGATGATTGTTCTCATGTTATTAGTGCAGTTCAACCTCAAGGCTCTAACCATTCAAAGGTTGCCACTGAAAAATCAAAAGCGGACAACAGTGAGAAGATGCCTAATGCCTCACATATAAAATATGGATTTTGATAATGATTAATGTTGTTTTATATGTTGAAGACAATGTTTTTACTTTGATAAAGTTTTGGACAGCAAGCATATTTTTAGACATTCTTTTTGGGGCAGCATGGATATAATACATTTTGGATATGATCAGATTATATTGGGCTGATACTTAAAATATTTGGTCATAATTTTGAAAATGGGAGTTACAAGGAGTGTATATTTGAAATCTAATAATTGATTTTTATATTTCATGTCTTGATGATTATAAAAGGAAATAATTGGGAGTCACAAGGGGTCCCACCTATTTAGTTATTATTTAAGACCCTTATTTATATATTATTATTATTTATTTGTCTCAAACTAATTAGTTAAGTTAATTTGACTTAACTAAAGAAAGGTAGTTAGACTACCCTAACTTATTGAGGAGGAATAAAATCTCAATGAGATGAAGAGACAAAGGGGAGAGAGATTAGAAGGAGAACTACAACCATAAGGCTTTCTCAATACTAGTGAGATACTTTCAACTTTCATTCATTCTGATTTTACTAGAAAGCTTAATCCTCTTGATGACAAGAGGGTCTTATTGAAGGCAACAGGATTCAAAAACCAAATCACATATTTCAACAGCTTGTTTTGAAGGTGTATGATTTATCTTTGGAAATCTGTGTATTTTTGTTTGTGCATGAATTGAGTTTCATTACTGATAAAGAATATCTTGTAGATTCAAGTGACAACATTTTGTGGCAAGATGATCCAGATTTTTAGCTTTGGTTTTCTTCTTGATTGTCAGAGTCTTTTTGTATGGTGCCCATCGATAGATTCTAAATTTGATTTTTGTCCTTACCCTCGCAGGGGTTTGTAGAGAGAACTCAGTTTTGTATCTCAGAATGAAATAAATGAAAAACAAAATTACTATTCCAGTCTCACACATGTGTTTTAATGATCTGGTTCATTCTTTTGTTTTGATCTCCATGTATACATTTGTATAATTTTTGTACACATTCATGTAACTTTGTTTAATTTTACTTCTTTCACAATGTTATACATAACACATAAAATTCATCCTTGATCCTTTGTACTTAATACTTGTGGATTAAGTGATTACCTTTGAGGATATAAACCCCAGGTGACATTCCCAACTATCTTGTCTTATCCAGGAAATATCTAAAAATGCTTGAGTAAGGTTTTCTATACCTTTTCCTCAACATTTATTTGGCGACCATACTAGGGAGATCTTCCATATGTCTCTGGTTGATTTTATTCACGATTATCCTTAATTTTTGTTTGTTTTGTTTGAATACTCCTTGACTGATTTATTTTCCATGACAATACTTATTACAAGATAGCCCAATATTGGAAATGGTCTTAATGACCAAACTAGCATTTATTTGACCTTATTCAACATTTTTTTAGAAATTGCTAGTACTCGTGTCGAACGTGAACGCTCTTGGGAAGTAGTTGAAAGAGATATAAGTATCTATGAATGTTGGGAAGCCTACCAAAGGCAGCCCAGAAATCAAAAGTAACCTCTCTTTCCCTAAATCCTTGGTTTTTCTTTTCATGTCCTCAAATCCTCGCATCTCTCTCTCGAAGAGGATTCCCCCCTGAAGCTACTCTTATTTCTGAAATAGGAAGAAGAAAATTGTTATGTCAACCCAAGAAAGTGCTCTAAGGAGAACTTTGTCTGATTATGCTAGTTCACCTTCATCACCTATACCTATTACCTTCAACATGACATTTGTGGGTAGTGGTAGTGGAACCGGAGGTGCCTCCTCTTCCCAACCTTCTGCTTCGTCAGTAATTGGTAGTATATATAGCCATCAAATCCATGTTCAATCCACTACCAATCCTACTAAAGTGATAAAGAAATATGGGCTTTTCCAGTTCGAAGAAGATGCTACGACCACTCCATGGCACGTGTCTTCTCCCTTGAATCTGGCACCCGCTACTCACCCATTGCCAAAGTTTAAGGATCATCTTCCTAAGTTCTCAGGAAATAATATTGTTACTACAAATGAACACCTAGTATCATTTTCTATTGCTTGTCATAACATCGGGGCTAATGATAATGACACTTGCATGTGTCTATTTGTCAACTCCCTCGAAGGGAAATTTGCGATAGATTTATTTGATCTCCCCCCCAAAATTATTTCCAAATGGGAAGAATTGGTTTATTGGTTCAAGTCCACTTATGGACAGTCCAAAATTTTGGTAGAGCAGTTAAGGGAATACAACAATATTTCTTACATTGCATAAAATCGATGCCCCATTTTGCAAAGGGGCCAGTGGCGAAAATGGGGTGCATTGGAGCAGGGTGGGTACGTGCTTTCTTCTGAAAGATTTGACAGGGTGGAAATTTTTAACGACCTCGATGCAATCTTTGAATATAGAAGGCCACAAATAACCGGCACGTAAGATTTTTTGGGCTGTAGCCATCCCAGAAAGATGACCACCACAAGCTCCAGGGTGACAATCATTTAACACTCGTTCAGCCTCATCGTGGGTTAAACAACGTTGCAGGACGTTATCAATGACACAGCGGTACAATGTGTCGTCGATGATGAGGTAGTGTGTGGAATGGTGTCGGATATGACGTTGTTTGTCACATGAGATGTTCAGATGAAAATGTTGGGTTTGGAGATAGAGAAGAATATATTCATACCAAGGATCGGGCATACGAATGAGGAATAGGGATTCGACGGGAAGAGAATTACTGGGCTCAGTATCTTCATTAGTATAGGGAAGATCGCATATCAATTTCGCAAAGACCAACGATTTTTTAGCTTTCAATTTGGAAAACTCAAGATCAAATTCTTGGAGAATAACAATCCATTTGGAATATTTTCCCCCAAGGACCTGACGAGTCAAGATATGGTACAGTGATTAAAGTTTGCGATGACCGCGGTAGTGCATAACAGGATGTAATGGAAAAATATCTGGACGAAAATATCTGCAGCCAGAGCCAACTTTTCGACATGCGAATATCGGAGCTTGGGGCCAAATAGACTCCTACTCAGATAGTAGATCACATGTTCATTGTCGTCGTTATCTTCTTATACTAACACCATAGAAATAGTGGAAGTAGAGGAAGCCAAATAAAGGATATAGTATTTTGCATAATCTGGTGGGTGAAAAAGACATGTGTTTGTTAAGGCATGCTTTAGTGCATTGAATGAGCATTGATTAGTCTCATCCAAAATGAAAGGGGTATATTTCTACAATAATATCATAAATCCATTAGTGAGTTTGGCGTAATTATAAATGAAACGACGAAGAAATTTTGCCTTCCCTTGCAAACTTTTCAGTTGGGTCAGATTTTTGGGAGGGGGTAAAGCAAGAATAGCTTTAAATTTTAAGGGATCCACCCTAATCCCATCTTTGGAGACTACGAATATGAGGAGTCGGCCTGATTCGACAACGAAGATGCATTTCTGGGGGTTCATACGTATGTGGTAAAACCAAAATTGAAGAAAAATGGCTCGCAGGTGACCAATGCGGTCTCATCGATGAGACAAATGAGCGGTTAAGTCATCGAGGTAGGGTTCAACAATATGTTTGATATTGTAGAATGCATACGAAATGGCCCGCTAAAAAGTAGCTCCAACATATTTAAGACCAAAAGGTAGTTTTTGATAAGAGAACGTCCCCCAAGGGTAGATGAAGTATGTTTTATTTTGATCATCCAATAGGATTTGAATCTGGTTGTATCCGGAAAATCCATCCATGAACAAAAAAATGACGTTGTCAGCACAATTATCAATAATTTGGTCGATGAAGGGTGTAGGGTAATTGTCTTTAGGAAAATCCTTGTTAAGATCCCTATAATTGACGTAAACACGAATGATCCCTTGTTTCTTAGTGACCAGAACGATGTTATAAACCCATTCGTTCAAGGAGACAGGATAAATAAAACCAGACTTTAACAGTTTCTCAACTTCTTCCTTTATGGCCACGGTTCTCTTAGGATGAACCGGACGAAGATTTTTTTGTACAGGTTTAATGCATGGGTAAGTTTTTATCTCATGTACAACAATCAAGGGATTGATCCCTGGAATTTCTTCGTAACTCCAAGCGAATATATCGCGGAATTTTTTGAACAAAATGATATAACTTTCCACTTCTTTAGGTGAACAATTTGCACCTAGATGAATGTTTTCCACAATACCTTATTTGATTGATATGTAGATAGTAATCGTAGAAGAGAAGTTGCCCAAATTCCCCTCGGAGATAGTGTCCTGAGTGAGAATTGGAGATTGGGGACAATCGACAATATTTCTAGGAAAGAAAGAGTGTATATCTTTCTCAATTTCATCCAAACTAGGAAGAAAGGATGAACGATGGTGGTTATCATCCCAAGGTGCCTCTTCGATACTAATCATTTCCATAATAGATTTGTCCGATGGAAAAATTGATAGGATGTAATCGAAAGTAGAGGATAGGGAATCCAACCAAGACGGTAACGAGTAAGCCGTAGACACCAGCAGATGTTGGTCATCTGGTGAGGGAGAGGCAGACTGAATGGCGTCGTACACAGCCTCTGTAGGACTAAGTGTCATAATGTCACCTAGTTTGTCAAATTATAACAGACTAGGCATGATCTAGGGATTAGATGATCCGTAGGATTGATATGACATAGTCGAGATCATATGGATTGTGGAGATATGTTGCCAAGTGGGAGGAAGCCGTGTAGGAAAGGTACCCATAAGAGAAGAGTCTTTTAAAATACCTACTCCTACACTTTCATAAGTGATCTTGGAATCTCCCAAAAAAGGAATGTTGTTGGTTGTGGGAGTGCGAGTGTTAGGGGTGCAGAAATCTAATTGATTGATTGTCACAACGTTACCTTGATGGGGGAATTGTACACATCTAAACATCGATGAAGTGACAACGGTCATGGAATAAAACCAACTTTTTCCTAACAACAAGTTGTAATCGAGAGGAGCGTCGACTACTTCAACATCTACGGAGACAGTATTTCCTTTGAATTGAATAAATAAGGAATGTAAAAGTCCATGAGGACAAAATCTATTAGTGTTTCATGGAAACCTACACAGGAGATCTAGCTAAAGCATACACAAACAAATCTTATCAAGAAAAGGAAGAGAGATACAATATGAAGAATGAGAATCAATGTGTATTGTGATATGTTCAATGAGTGAATGATATTCACTCATATCGGTAATGACATCCTATCTTAGGAATGCATGCATAATAGTGATGGTCTAAAATTAGAAAGTCTAAAATAGACCTAGTTAGTTAACTCCCACTGAACTAGTGTGTCGAAAATAGAAATTTCCTCAACACCCCCCCTGAACATCACTATGGAGTAAAAAATGAGTCTCGGCTACTAGGCCATATTAGGTACTCATGTACAATGCAAATAATAAACACTGAATAAAAATGAGGAATGAGGGAAAACCATGTGGGATCAAAACCCCCCCTCAAAATATAATGCATCAAAAGAAGAAAAGGTAGCTTCTAGGAAACTGTGTTCTTCACTACAAGACAATCATGGATTTGATGAAGTCCTTTGGAAACCTGTCTAGCCTTGTACCTCTTGATCCTATGGACCCATCTGCACCTAAAAATATTCCTTTCTGGTGGAAGTGTAACCAGATGCCAAGTTTGATTATTTAGGAGTGATTCATACTCAATTTTCATGGCTTCTTTCCATAATGGATTTCCCACAGCCTCACTGTAGATTCGTGGAGCAGAATATTGAACCATATAGAAATGCATGGGCATCGTTGGTTCAGAATTTGAAAGTACATGAGAAGGATCCTCATGTTGATATCGATTCGTCCTCGAATCCAATGGATTCCCTACAAGGATACCTGTTTCATGAAGTGTGAACTATGCCTTCTTGGGCATCTGTTGAATCTTCAACATTGGCTTCTTAACTGGATATATTACCTTCTTATTTCCATGTACATAATATGAGTGTATTGAATCATCTCTGATGTCTGAAATTGATGGAAGCACAATAGTATATGCATGTTGCACTGGAGGTGCATGTAAAGTACTCTCCTTATGTGTAAGTAGAAAAGAGAAGTCATCATCAGAAAACGTAGTGAATTTATACAACCTTGACTTGTGATCCACCTCACCAATTGCAATGATGGAATTGTCATGCATGTCAATTACTGAAACTGAATCTGATGTAAATTCAACCTTTTTACCTTTCTGAGTGATCTGATAAACTGAGATCGGATTCATAGAAAGATTTGGAACATGTAAAACATTCTCAAAACTTCCATTATGGATTTTCACTCTCCCTTCTCCTGCTACTTCTATTGGAGTGTCATCCCCCATGAGAATAGGAGGTCTAGAGCATGAACTCAAAGAAGTAAAAAATTCCTCTTTAGTTTCCATATGATGTGATGTGCCAGAATCTATAATCCATGAATCATATGAGGAATTAATTGCAACCAGAGCATGATTATTACCTTTCTTAGGTGCATGGTCTTCTTCCTTCTTCTTCTTCTTGGCTCATTCAAAAATGAAGTCTCCAAGTTTATTCTTTTGAAGTACATGTTTCATAAGATCGATCTCCTTCTTCATGCATGTGGATTCTTCATGATTCGGTTTATTGCAATATGTGCACTTCTTTCCCTTCTTCTTCTTCCCTTTGGAATTTGAAGAATCTTTGGAACCTGAAGAATCTTTGAAGGTTTTGGAATATCCCTCCTTCTTTAACTCTGGATGTAATAGCTCCTTTCGTTTTTGCTTCAATTTTTTATTGGATGACCCTTTTCCATCATGCATGGTGAGTGCATGTGCTTTGGTATATTTTATGAGGCCCATCTGTATGAGTTTTGTCTACTCTTATGTGAGAGACTCAATGAACTGAGCCATCGTAGGCATTTTTCAATTTGTTCCCAAAAGGCATATGCCAGAATGGAAATTGGAGACATATACAGCGTATTTTGGTCCTATCTTGGCCAAGATTGTTAGACTAAGTTGTTTCTCTCGTGTAGACTTGTAAATACCACATTCATCCAAGCTCAATATAAAATATTTAAATTTAGTAAAGAAATCTTGTATATTATCAAAACTTTTAGGGTCTAAGGTATTCAACTCTACCTCAAGCATATGACCTCGCATCTCATCCTTATTTCCAAAGAGTCATTCCAAGGTGGTCCAGATCTCATTTGGATTCTTGCATGAAGAAACATGAAACCATAAACCAGTGGATATTAGCTCAATATGTAGTTTTTTGGCCTCATCCTTACGGTTCGCCCATCTGGTCTTCTCAAGCACTAATGTAGGTTTTGTTTATGTCACCATTGTCAAATTATACAATCCTTTTATTTTGAGTTGGAATGTAGACTTTGTCTTCCATTCAAAATAGTTGTACGGTGTGAGTATTATCACCAGAATTGATTGAATAAGTTGCATTGTCTCCATCCCTGCTATTGATACTGAAAAGATCCTAAAAACCCAGATCGTGGATTCCAAGATATGACAGATGATTGTATGGCAGCTATAGATATGATAAAAAAAACTATATCTCCTAAAATATGATGTGGGTTTGGATATTTTTAGTGAGCATGAGCATCCCTATGTTATACGTCTCTGGTCAAAATTCCAGCCCGACCCAGATCATGGATTTCGAGATATGGTTATTATACTGCAGAAAACCAATTTTCTAGAGGGAATATTGAATTGTCACACCCTAAAGAAGGATACAATACGACTATGTTGAATTGTCGCACCCTAGAGAAGGATAAAGTGCGACGATTGTGAAAAAATGAATCGTCGCACCCCGGGTGAAGAATAGAGTACAACGATGTCGCACCTTGACTCTGTATAGGCTGCGACGACCCCTAAAAAAAACAAATTCTTAAGTGTGAGTGAAACTGTCACACCCTTCGATAGGGATAGGATGCGATGATTCCAATTGTTGCACATTTCGATAGGGATAGGATGCGATGATTCCAATTGTTGCACCTTTCGATAGGGATAGGTCGCGACGATGGAGGAAACTAGGTTTACTCAATAATTAAATCCTCTTTCGCTCTTCTCTGGCTTGTCTGGGTCTCTCCAAGCAGCTCGAATCTGATACCATGTCAGTGTTTCATGGAAACTTGCACAGGAGACCTAGCTAAAGAATACACAAACAAAGCTTATCAAAAAAGGAAGAGAGATATAATATGAAGAATGAGAATCAATTTATATTATGATATGTTCAATGAGTGAATGATATTCACTCATATAGGCAATGACATACTATATTAGGAATGCATGCATAATATTGATGGTCTAAAATTAGAAATTTTAAAACAGAACTAATCAGTTAACTCCGACTGAACTAGTGTGACGAAAATAGAAATTTCTCCAACAGAATCCTCTCCCATCGAATGCTTGTAACATGGTAGGGGATTGATTAATACTAGGTGATTTCAACCCTTTCCAACAAGATAATGACATGAAACAGGTGGAGGCTCCCTCATCCAAGATCATGCGATGAATATGTTGATTGTGGAAAAAAACATCGATCTGGAAAGCAAGCTAGTGAGAGAGTCATGACTTGAAATTATCGAGGTTAAACATGATATTTTTAGATGACTAGGGATCTATCGCTCCGATGGTGGCCAAGAGAGTCCTATGTTGGCAACGGTAATGTTGTAGAAATTCAAGAGATGACATGGCACATGGTGGTTGAGCCAAATATTCAATGATGTTGTAGTTTTGATCATCACATGAACTAGGATTAAAAGTTGACTTTCGAATTGTGCTCTTGGGAGGTCGTAAGATAGATTCGAAAGTAGGTTTCTCAATATGGAGTGGCCCAAATGGAAAAGTAACGATAGTGGATGGTGGATCTAATGCAGTATCGTTAGCTACCTTTTCTTTATCAGGTTTAGCTGGAGTGTTATGTGTYGTAGTACGAGTGGTTAAATATATCCCATTAAACATGTAAATGTGCGCACTCAACAAAGCTTCCTCGCTAGGATGATGATTTGGATTTCCATATGTTGGAGGTGTAGGGGATTTCGCAACCAAGGACTTTTGTTGTGGGAAAGGTTGTGTTAACACATCGGGTTGGGAATTTCCCTTAAAAAAAAATTCAACCTCATCGCGATGAGGACAATCTCGTGTGTAGTGATCGTCGCCACAAATGAGACATGGAAATTTGATTTTTCATTGTGGTTGTTTCTCAGTAGTAGGTGTTTGAGTGGGTGTTTTTGGATTTTTATTTTGATTATTTTTTTTCTTTGGTTTATTTTTCATTTTCTTCTTCCCCCCTGGCAGTTGTGGAGAAGCAGATTGATATGCATTCACCTCATATATTTGAGTCAGGGTGGAGGTGGATGAGAGTGAAGTTGAACCGGTAGTGGGTGCAGTAACCGGGAGATTGTTCGGGTCAGTTGACTATGAGTTGGATTTGGTCTTGCCGGAACAGATGACTCCATCTGTGTGAGCCGTGGAAGATGGTTTTGATGGATCAGTTCACGTACAGGGAGAATTCAGAATCAATTCATACAAAGTACCAGATTGGGAATAAACCAAGTCCAGGTACTAAGAACGAGCAATGGCTTCCTCTTCAGTGATGACACCACCCATGGCTACGTCACGAGAAATTGGAGGTAAAATATATGTAGTGAACTATTTGTCCAATAATTGGTCAGGAATGGTTGCTTTGATCAACCTTCGTCGTCGTCGCCACTCATGAATATGATTACAGATATGTACGGATTTGGTTTGATGAAGGGAGGTCAAGAGTTATGTACCAGTCTCGTAACGAATGGGTAATTGAAAGTGCGTGAGAAAATCCATGGAAAGGGAATTAAAATCATGAAAAGTACCACGTTGGAGCTCAATGTACCATTTGGTTGTTGAACCCGTAAGTGTGTGTTGGAAAAGACATAACCAGATAGAATCATCCATAAGTGAATTTGATGAACAACATAGATTAAAATTCATAACGTGGTTGTTAGGGTCTTCTCCAGGTTTTCCGTCAAATTTCAGGATGTCAAAAGGTAGTTTAGCAGGAATAACTAGCCATAAAGAAGAATGTAATATGGGATCATTTGTCAATATTGAGAGATATGGTATATCTAACGTAGCTAAGAACGGTAAATGTTAATTGACTTAAGGATGATACTGGTGTGGTATGGGGACACTAGTAGGGCCATAAATTGGTTGCGGTGGATAGTTATAGCCAGTAGGCCCTCCCATGTACTTTTGTTGTTGACCAGCATATATAAGATTCATATGTTGAGTAACATTTACAAAAGGAGAAGGGAAACCCATTTGTCCCTAGGAAGGATAACCAGTGTAAACCGTGGGAGGATAGTTTGCGTGATTAGGTCTGAGGCAGATAAATGGTTTACCTTTAAGGGGGGTAATAAGGTTTTCCCTAAGGAGGGTAAGGATTAGGCCCTTGGGGAGGATAATATGGTTGACCTTGAGGACCCCAAGTGGGATTCAAGACCCCCAAGAAAGGCTTAACAGAATGTAATCCAGAAGGATTGGGATTCGGTATTCCTCTTTTTGGGTTGGGGTATGATGGCCCTCCATGATAAGGTTAATGAAACGTACCTCCTTGGGGTGGTCCCCAGGTTTGTGAAGGGTTACTAGTGAAAGAACATTCTCCCCCTACCATGGATTGGGTAACAACTAGAGTCTGACCGATGAAAGGGGGTTTCCCCCCAGTGGAAATGGGTATGTGTAAAGATGATTCCTCCCCGAGAGGGATGTGTCTGCTAGACAATGGGTGCCCCCGTGTCAGGATTTGTCCCACAATTCAGTGTATGTGTATGGGAAGGTTTTGCATTATGTGTTGCACAGGTGTCCCAAGAAGGTTCTATGGAATATAAGGAGTTGTGAATTGAAGAGGTATAGTAGGAGTAACTATCAAGGAACTTTTCACATGACCAGGAAAAATGACTCCGATGTTACTTTGAACTTATACTGACATGGTAGAAATATTGACTACTTGTTCAATGGGATGGTCGATAGTCTGACCTCGACACCAACATAGGTAAGAGGGTCAAAAGGTGGTTGGCTAAAATTGAATTTTTTGTAAAGGTCACGTCCCGATGGAGTTATCCATATAGAATGAACAAGGGTTTGTTGTGGATCTACCATGTCAGTAGAACGGACATGGGTCGTGTTTTCGTCATTAAAATTTGGTTGTGTGGATTCCATCTGTGTCTCAGTATATGGCCTTTACGACAGACAAGGGTAATCTTCTTCTATAATGTTACCCAATGAGTCCAAACGAAGAAGGAGTGGCTTGAGAGGAACTTGTGAAGGCATGGTTAATAGGAACAGTAGAATCTTCCTCAACCATAACTAAGGCTCTCTCAGGATTTCTTAACAAAGGAGTAGCATCACTCCCAGCGTTCGAATGATTCTCAACCTCTTCACGGTAAAAACATTAAGGTGAATTAGGATATTAGGGTTTGTATCCTTTTGGAGGAAACCCTTGCATCCTACGTGATCTACGAAGACCTTTATCGTATATAGTCTCAATTTTGAAAGACAATCAAGTAAATAAACAAAACTCGCTAAAAATCTAGAAAACCAACAAGCAAACAATGCCTTCTCAGGATGAATGTACTAGATGGTGATGAAATCCAACATCGCATGATCAAAGTGAGAAAAGGGATAGGATATGGGCGGGTGGATCAGTTACGTTGGTGATTTGATTAATGGACTTACAACTTGGTGCAATCTTCCTCATAATTTTATCTACGGGTTACCCTCCAAGGATCCAGAGTGAGTTTGACCAACGTCAACTCCAGGTACAACAAATAATTCCCTTCACCATCACCTCATGTATGGACCCTAAATATTATGGCTACTAATGACACCAACTCACAGTCAGCCTCTAGGCAGGTACAGTCGACATTTGAGTACAAACATATGGGAAGGATATCAAGTCTGAAATCCTTAAAGAGAACTGAGGATAAGTGGACCGGTAAAACTCTAGAGGACCCCGAACAAATTTTGAATTCACGAAGCTCTGTGACCAAATGAAGACAACCGAACCTTAAGAAGAACCCCCAATATACGATATGACTACTACAAATGGTTAAGCCTCGGAGGGATAATCTTTGTTGCTCTCTCGAACATGACCTTGTGTGTAACCCCTATGTGAGAGGGGGATCCCAGCTATGCTTATACAAAAAATGGATTTACTCTCCCTATCACAAGATTATGATTTTGTCTTCAATTCTTTGGAGATTTGTTCTCACATCCTAATCCAAAGAGGTAGTCCTAGTCTATTTTTGGTGTAAAGATATTAAAAAGAAAATTTTTCTAGATTGTTTTTAATTAGCATTGATTTGAGTGGTTGTTCTTTACACAAAGGTGGATGAGAGTGAAACTAATGATGTTGTGACTTGAATACCAAAGAATTAAAATAATGATATGAAAACTTTTCTTTCGGTGAACTTCTATCTATGGGAAGGAGAAGAGTTTCTTTATTTCACTACCAACCACAAGAATGCAAAACATTCATGCAATTTGTTTTCAATAAGAATCCAATAAAGTGCTAATTTGTAAATAAATCCTTTCCAATATCCAAAAACCAATGCAAAAAGTATCCCTTTGTTTGATTGTAAATGTGAATTGAATGATTCGTCTAATGCCTCTTGTTTCAAAATCACACAAACAAAGGCACTCTTAGCAGTCAATAAGAGACAGAAAACAAAAAAAACTATCTATTCAAAGAAAAACACCAAAAAAAAGAATCACACTTAAAAAATCTTTCAGAAATGGGTAAGGATCAAAGATAAGTAAACAATACAGAGATCAATGAGTTTCCCTATCGCAATCTATCCTTGATCAGATGAACGAAAAAAACAACAAAAAGAACCCAAGCTTGATGAAAAGGCTCAATTTTGCAATAAGGAAATACAACACAAAACCAAATCAAAGACTAAAAAAGTGAAAATAAGCAAGTTGTAATCCACACAGAAGACATAACCTGATAGAACGAGATCTGAGTTAGAGAGAAATACCATAGAACTACACCCAAAAAACAGACAGACAACCATTTTTTAAGGCAAGAAAAACCGGCTCTCTGGTAGTAACAGTACCACAGCACTACAACGCTCCCTAACACACTCTTGGGGAGCATCGATCGGGAAATCAATGCTCTAGTTGTAATTGGAGAGGGCACGGGTTCTGAGAAAATTACAGAAAATTAAAAAACTCGGGAAGTTTGATCAAAAGACTCTGTGAGACAACTTTAGCAAAGAAAACATATGTATAGATGGACCAGATCAGAAAACGGGATCTGAAAGTGGAAAAAATGCAAAGACAAACCAAGGAAAGGAACAAAAGTTGAAAGTTCCACTCTCCAGTGGAGTCGCCAATTTCTGTTATAGGAAAATTCCCCTGTGGACAGGTGAATATCCCCTTGGATTCTAGACCCCTAATACCAAAACAGAAAGATACAAATGGACACTAACATTCCTTTGAGATTTTTCCAACTAGACAAAAAGAGGGAAGGAGAAAAAGGTGATCATACCTATTTCTGATGTTTGTCCTCATTTTTCCAAAGTGATCTTGATGTCCAAACTCTTTCCCACAACTTGATACCTGAAAAAGTATGGACAACAAAGGGACACAAGGAAAATCCTACTCTAACATATTGGATTAAACAAATTAATCTATAATAGACAAGCATATGTAAGATACACAAACTAGAAGGGAATAGTCCAAGTATATTGATGAGAACTTGAAATATACACTTACAATCATGGATGGTGTTGCAACAGCTTCTCCAAATCCTCTTCATCCAACCCCTTTCTCGAAACATCCACGATCAGAACAACAATACTTTTAATGATTATTTCCCCCCATGTTCACCATGAGAATTCCTCCATTTGTAGTCTTTGAGAGGCTCAAGCACCTTGGTTATACTTGGGATTAGTTGAGGATATGACTCCATCAATTGTGGCATCTCCCTTAGATGCATCCTAAGGGTTAGATTCGAGCCAAACCAACTCGAATCATCTTTAGTTGTCCTTAGAGAAAAGGGGGATTTCTTCCCATTATTTTCTCAACCAATCAAAGCTCCTTCACAATGGGAAACAGAGCTCTACAATGCTTCCTGCTAGATAGACAGAGAGCGCTAGCGCTCCCTTCATATGATCAAGGGAGCGTTGATATTCCAAAAAAAAATCAAGATGACCAATTCTCATTGAAAAACACTTTGTTTCATCTGTCAAATGATGTGGCTTTTTCTTCCAACATGTTCTAGAGGATGTATCAAGTGTTTCCATGGTGTCGTTCACAATGCATCACATGCAGAACGAAAATGTGACATTTACGACACTTGTGACAAAAGTGCGACACTTGCGACAATGAAAATGTGACCTTATTGAAGTGAGAAATTTTGACGTGTAACACATGGAATGTGTCTTCTCCCTTGAATGTGGCACCCGCTACTCACCCATTGCCGAAGTTTAAGGAGCATATTTCTAAGTTCTCAAGCAATAATAATATTACTACAAATGAACACCTAGTATCATTTTCTAATGCTTTTCATCAAATCGGGGCTAACGATAATGAAACTTGCATGCATCTATTTGTAAACTCCCTCGAAGGGAAAGCT
Source organism: Picea sitchensis (assembly GCA_010110895.2). Classification (NCBI taxonomy): domain Eukaryota; kingdom Viridiplantae; phylum Streptophyta; class Pinopsida; order Pinales; family Pinaceae; genus Picea; species Picea sitchensis. The sequence goes on from SNQJ01S0020906.1 coordinate 84,655, forward strand.
GCGGCAAATTTCTTTGATCTCCCTCCCAAAATTATTTCCACATGGGAATAATTGGTTTATTGGTTCAAGTCCACTTATGGACAGTCCAAAATTATGGCAAAGAAGTTAAGGGAATACAACAATATCGCTTATAAATATGGTGAAACCATTAAGTCTTTTAACCTTCGCTTCACCAAGTTATAAAATCAAATTCCTAAACTAATTCGTCCGCAAAATCAAGCCGCCTTCATGCATTATTATAATGTGCTACCTTCCCCTTATCGTCATAGACTTGAAGAAAAGACTATCGACGATCTTGGTTCTTCTCTTTATACTTGTTTAGAATATGAGGAGAAAATCGAAAGAACGGGTCTCCGTTAAGGGGACTCGATCAAGCAAACATATATGTATTCCCTCCTACAACTCGTTCAAGATATGAACAATAGGATGATATACTACAAATGAAAGGGAAGTTTTTCTTCGCATGCCCCTATCACATCTTCTTCTTCCTCGGTGCCTTTTAGGAATACTAATGAAAATACTTTTCAACCAAAGGCTATTATGTCTCGTAGTTGGTGTAACTTTTGTGAAGAAAATCATGAAGAAAGTACTTCTAAAGTTAAGAAAAACGTCATAGATAATATCTTTGACAAAAGGCCCGATACCACCATCATGGTTCTAGATAGGGTTGAACCAGAGGATGTGATGATAATCAATACCAGGAACAAATCTTACACTGCTAAGGGTAAATATGATCCTCCTGATACCTCTTCCACACCAAGCACATATTCTCAGAGCACTGATACACAAACTGTCAGAGTTCTGTAAAATCAAGGAATACCTTACCCTCTTCCCTCTTCTAAATACAAAATCCTTAACCAATTGGATAATATTAAGGTTGATGCTACTCTTCTGGACATGGTTGTCGTCCTTGAACAACAAAATCATCTCAAGAATTTTATGGAAGGTAAAGTTTCTACTATATCTAATATTTTTGAAGAGTCAAAATAAGAGGATTCAACTGTAAATAAAGTAGGTGTAAATAATTTTAGGAAACATGCAAAAAATCCCCCTTTTTATATTTCAATAAAAATTATGGATAAAATAGCTCATTTTTGCCTAATTCATGGCGGGTTTGGTCCAAGTGTAATGTCAAAAATTATAATGGAAGATCTTGGCTTATCATGAACTAATGAGAATTCTAGAAGCATGCTCTCTTATAACAGTTTGCAACAGTCAACCATAGGTGAAATCAAATATGTAACCTTAGTTCTGTGCACGCATTATGAAATAAGAACAACCCTCAGTATTCAGGTAATTGATATGCCAATAAGAAATTATTCAATTATTTTAGGAAGAGACTGGCAATCCCTTACGGGTGGATATCTTTCGCCTGCTGGAACACATCTGTCTATCCCTAGTAATGGAAATAATATTATAGTCCCAAGGGAAGGAAGAATTTCATCATACATAGAGAGTGTTCCCCAACCTAACGTAAATTATCTTGAGGAAGATTTGGGAGTATACTCTATATTTGTTGATGAGGGTGACATTATCCTTGAACCAATTGATTTTGACGATGGCACGTGGTACATGCATTTCGATGGCTCATGCTCAAACGAAGGTAATGGAGATGACATTATTGTATATTCTCCTATAGGTAAAATTCACAATTTCTCTTATAGGTTAGAATTTTCTTACACGAACACGTCACCGAGTTTGAAGCCCTATTTGTATGCATCAAAAATGCTTATAACCTTGGTTGTGGCCACCTTACAATCTTTGGTGATTATGAACTTGTTGTGAAACTTGTACGTAAGATTTATTCACCTAGAAATAAGTTGCTTAAATTATATACCCAAATTGTTTGGATGATTATTTCAAACCTGTTATCATTTAACATCACTCATGTTAAGTGAGAACTCAATTCAATGGTTGATAGGTTAGCGATGTTTGTCGCATCCCCTACCCAACAGATTTTTCCTTAGAGACATGATTGTATGTTCCAATATCTATATCGTCCTCATATCTCTGATAACGTGGAATCATGGCAAATTTTACTGAGTGATGAAGGCATTTGTGCTTTCATACAAAATGAATAGTTTAAGCCTAAAGAGAACATATCTATTGAATATGATAAATTTCATAAAGGCTTGACTCCTCTCGAAAGTTCATTTTCATAGAGTGATGTAAGAAACAAAGAGATGCATAAATAAGAGGAGTCGAAAAGGAAAGTGGGTGATACCATTTCCTTGAACCTTGGGACACCCAAATCTCCAAATATTGTTAAACTAGGTGCCCAATGTTCTGACGAAGAAAGAGTGAAATTCACATAACTATTTTGTGAATTTCAAGATGTTTTTGCATCGTCATACGAAGATATTTGTGGTTTTGATCCTTCTCTCATACAACATGCCATTCCTATCAAGGAATGGGTAAAACCAGTTAGGCAAAAACAAAGACCTATTAACCTTGCACTTGAAGCTACTATTAGGAAAGGGTTGGAAAAACTATTGAAAATTGGTATAATATTTCTAGTTAAGTATTTTGATTGGGTTTCAAATATGGTACATGTTCGGAAGACTACTGGTCAAATCAAACTATGCGTATATTTCCATGCATTAAACAGAGCAAGTGTCAAAAAATATTTTCCACTCCCTAATATGGAAATGATTTTACAACAAGTTGCAGGGTCACAAATGATGTCCTTACTTGATGGATTTTCTGGATATAATCAAATCAAGGTAAAGAAGACTGGTAGATATAAAACCGCATTTACTACACACTGGGGCACATTTTCTTATGAACGTATGCCTTTTGGATTGTCTAATGTAGGTGCCAAATTTCAAAGAGCTATGCAAATAGATTTTGATGATATAATCAGTAAAATTATCCAAGTTTATCTCAATGATTTGACTCTCTATTCAAAGAACTGGTTAGATCATTTTGGTCATATTAGAAAAGTTTTCATGTGTTGCAGAAAATTTGGCATTTCTTTAAATCCTTCCAAGTCTATTTTTGTTGTCACAAAGGGAAAGCTCCTCGGTCATATTGTTTTTTATTCAGGAATACGCATTCACCTCGAAAGAATCACTACAATTCTAAACCTTCCTGCCCCCACCTCCAAGAAAGAAGTCCAAGATTTCATGGGAATTATCAATTTTTTCCGTAGGTTTGTTCCTGGTTTTTTTCTCATGGTTAAACCAATTCATAATATTTTGAAGCAAGATCGTTCTTTTTCTTGGACAGGTGACGTCGAAATTTATTTCCTTAGGATTAAGAAAGAAATTAGTTCTGCATCGATTTTGGCAAAACTAGATTTTGCGAAATATTTTACCATATATACCAATGCCACCAAGGAACCAATTTATGTTATCCTCTTATAGAATTATGACCAAAGCAATGAAAAACCTGTAGCATACATGAGCCAGATTTTATCAGATGATGAAATCAAATACTCTTATATTGAAAAACATGCTTTTTCTCTTGTTAATGCTATAGAAAAATTTTGCCACTTTATTTTAAGCAAACATACGCAGGTAAGAGTCCCTTTTCCCGTTGTCAAGTTTCTTCTCTCACAAAATTATCTTTCAGGAAAACTTGCACATTGGCTTGCCAAAATCTAGGATCATGATTTAACCATAATGAATTCAAAAACAATAAAGGGACGAGACTTATCCCTTCACTTGGCTCAGCACCCCGAACCAAGTGAAGAACTTGATGATCAAAATAATCCTCTTTCATCTATATTCTATATTGAAAATCAAAATATTTCTATAGTTGAGTATCCTTGGTACTAAAATATGGCATATTACTTGCAACATAAAAAATGCCTAGATAACTTGGATCCTCACCAGAGAAGAAGACTCTACCTCGAATATTCCAGGTATTTCATTTTGGGAAACTTCTTGTTTAGAAGGTATGTCGATGGTTTATTACTTCGATGTGTGAATGATGAAGAAGCACAAAAATTGTTACAGGAAGTTCATGGATCATCAGTTTCTGTCATTCACATTGGTGGCCATTTTTCTGCTAAAGCTACTGCCTTTAAAATCATACGAAATGGCTACTATTAGCCTTTGATATTTTGAGATTCCTAAAAATTTGCAAGATCTTGCGATAAGTGCCAAAAATTTGCTGGGAAAGAGCATCTTCCTGCCATGCCTTTACAACATGTCCTCCCGTATTTCCCTTTTTCTAAATGGGTCCTAGACTTCATTGGTCCTATCAATCCTTCGTCTTTTGTAGGGTATACTTTTATTTTGACAGCCACAAACTACTTTACTAAATGGACTGAGGTTGTCCCTCTTAAGCACGCACAGGATGAGCAGGTAATTTATTTCCTAGAAACTAATATATTTTCCATATTTTTCATTCCACTAGAGATCATTACGGATAATGGGCCATCCTTCATTTCTGCAAAGTTAACTCAATTTTTGGTTAAATTAGGGGTCAAACATTTCACTTCATCATCCTACTACCCCCAAGTAAATGGGCAAGTTGAGTCCACTAACAAAAACCTGGTTATGATCATCAAGAGGACCATAGAGGATAAACCTCGCCAATGGCACACACTTATCACTTACGCTCTCTTGGAAGATCACACTACCACCAAGGAAATCACAGGATGTACTCCCTTCCAGCTAACATATAGCCAAGAGGATATTCTTCCTACTAAGTTGGATATTTCCTCTTTACGACTGATGTTACATATTGAAGAGTTAAATTCTTCTAATGTTCCCCAAAGGATAAATGCATTGTTATCCCTGGAAGAACAAAGGAATTTTTCCTTAGAGAACATAAAGAGAAGGCAACAAACTGTGAAAAAGTATTTTAACAGATGAGAAAAATCTGTTGAATTCAAGATCGACAAAAAATTCCTACTATGGGACTCAACTCAGGCTGAGAGAGGAAGACACTCAAAGTTCCAGAAACTATGGCCAGGTCCTTTTAAAATCGTTTTTTTCCTAGGTCTAAACTCATATCTTCTAAAGGATTTGGAAGAGCGATTGTTCTCTTATAGCACTAATGGTTCCCACTTGAAACATTATGTGGAACCCGTCTGATAATTAACGCTTATTTTAATTGACTTATGTATATAGTCTTTTGTTTTACTGTTTGCGTTTTTATTTTACTTTGGTTTGTTGAGTTTTTAATTTATAAGAAATAAAGTCTGGATCAATTTTGTCATAACAATTTCATTCAGTAAGTATTTTTGATCAATAAGAAACAAGGTATACATATTTTTCACAATGTCCTCCTTTTAGAAATCACTGAAATTGGTTTTTGATTTCAGCACTATTGTAGGATAGTTGATTTTGTCTTCTTCCCTATTTCTTCTATCCCTTTCTTCCCTCCATCCTAAGATTCAAAAGACCATATCAGAAAAATTTCTCCTTGAAAAATTAAGAAGCATTATATGTTACATATTGATCGAATGTTATGCATACAGGACCAAACCCCCTCATATGTACCACTTTTCATAAGTTATTCCCAAAGTCGCGTCTCATTATTTCCCTTAAACCATATTTTTCTCCCTGTTGCATAACTATTCTTTTCAATAAATTTTTTATCCACTTCTACTGGTCTGTGAATCCAGACATTTTGAGTTCTTAATCTGTTGGAAACTGATTTCCCTGTGCAGTCGTCAATTTGTTGACGCCCAAAAGCGCAACGTAGGATACATGCATGCAAATTGGTTGCAATGCATTATTTTTTATGTATAATTAATAATACACTAGATAGGTGCGACCCCGTCTGTGAATATGATGAAGTATGACTCGTCTTTTGTGTGCTCATGTATTGGTTGCGAAATAAGCACTATAGTTGTCTCGAAATCACTCTTTAAAACAAAATGGGAAAACAACATGCTTATTGTTGATTTGATTAAAAGAAAAATGGTATTGTTTTGATGATCATCACAATTCTATTCTGCTACACATGGTTTGAATGAGAATTTAAACCCCAGAATTGAAGTTGTATATGGTTATGGCATTGTGTTACTATGATTTAGTGTTAAAGGGTTATGCACCATTGTTTAAGTTTAAAATTCATAAGTCTTTCATTACCCACGGAGGTCCCTTTTGGTCGATTTTGAGAGACTGTGTAGTGGTTAGAGAACATTGATTGCAATGGTTTCAGAACCATTTTGTCTATACATAAATTGTTAGTGTTGGTTGTTGGGTTGCTATGCTCTCTTGGCCATATTGTGCGTCGAATGTGTTATATTATAGTTGTTTAAATGTTTCTTGGTAAATTCATTTATTAAATGAATTATGTGAATATAATTTTAAAATACACAATGAACAGTCTTGGAATTTTGAAACAGAGCATTGGATTTTGATTTTGAAACAAAAAAGTGTTTGGAAATTTTGTTGTTATGATGATGGTATTGTTTTGTATGGAAAATGATAGAACAATAACCATTTGGTTCCCTTTCATTGTACCATTTTTCGCACATTACATTCCCTTCATTTTCCTGCATACACTTATAGCACTCCCTCTTCTATTATTAATCATTTTAAAGGAAAAAATATGTATGAAAACAAAAGGGATGGATATGGAGGTTGGTTGATGACTGATGTTTGAGAGTTGGATATATACACAGTTTGATTATTTTTTTTATTTATTTAACAGTATCTTTGTATCTTGTCCCATCCATGCTACCATCTTTCACACACTACAAACCCTTCATATTCCCAATGACCCTATCACTCTGTGTTCAGATGGAAATTTATTAATGAAGTTTTTAATGGATGGATTGCATGTGTTATGTAGTGGATAATAGAGCCAACTTTTGATTTTATTTAGGTATATTTTCATGCATGTATTATTAATAATTTTTCATGATTTATTGAATATTTCTACAGGATGAGATTTTTTAGTAGAGGCAGTGGTGGTGGAGGTAATAGAGGCGGGGGAAATTGGCAGAGGGGTCATAGAAGACCTCGGTTCTCCATACATTTCGATGATGACCCCCGGGAATTGAACCATCTTTTCCAAGTTGGTTTCCTCAACCTATTAGGCTAAGGAATCCTAGAGCCCCGACTAGAAAGACCTCCCTTCCAAGCACATGAAAATATCTCTGGTGTCCAAGTCCCTCCTCATGTGTCAATGCGACCATAATCGCCCACCAACAATGGTTGGAAAGAGATTGTCCACTAGCCTGTTGTTCACCACCACGATTGGCCCACTGCATCATTTCCTTTACCACCATCGTCACCACCGATTAATCCAAATGCACAAGTCGCCCATGATATCTCTCTCGTGCAGTCATCACATGCCAGTAAAATATTAAAAATAGATGTCCCTAAGCCTGTGGAGGACAAGGGAAAAKAAATAGCCACTCACTCCAGCTCATACAAGGAATCTACCAAATCAGTCTCCTCTTGCCTTCATCTTAAGGATGATTGTTCTCATGTTATTAGTGCAGTTCAACCTCAAGGCTCTAACCAGTCAAAGGTTKCCACTTAAAAATCAAAAGGGGACAGCAGTGAGAAGAGCCCTAATTCCTCACATAGAAAATATGGATTTTGATGATGATTAATGTTGTTTTATATGTTGAAKATAGTATTTTTACTTTGATAAATTTTTGGACATCAAAAATATTTTGACATTCTTTTTGGGGAAACATGGATATAATAATTTTTGGATATGAACAGATTATATTGGGCTGATATTTAAAATATTTGGTCATAATTTTGAAAATGGGAGTTACAAGGAGGGTATATTTGAAATCTAATGATTGATTTTTATAGTTCATGTCTTGATTATTATAAAAGGAAATAATTGGGAGTCACAAGGGGTCCCGACTATTTAGTTATTATTTAAGACCCTTATTTATATATTATTATTATTTATTAGTCTCAAACTAACCAGTTAAGTTAATTTGACTTAACTAAAGAAAGGTAGTTGAACTACCCTAACTTATTGAGGAGGAATACAAGCTCAATGAGATGAAGAGACAAAGGGGAGAGAGATTAGAAGGAGAACTACAGCCATAAGGTTTTCTCAATACTAGTGAGATACTTTTAACTTTCATTCATTCTGAGTTTACTAGAAAGCTTAATCCTCTTGATGAAAGAAGGGTCTTATTGAGGGCAACAAGATTCAAAAACTGAATCGCATATTTCAACAGCTTGTTTTAAAGGTGTATGATTTATCTTTGGTAGTATGTGTATTTTTTTTTGCACATGAATTGAGTTTCATGGCTGATAGATAATATCTTGCAGAGTCAAGTGACAACATTTTGTGGCAAGTTGATCCAGATTTTTAGCTTTGGTTTTCTTTTTTATTGTTAGAGTATTTATGTATGGTGCCCATCGAAGGCTTCTAAATTTGATTTTGATCCTTACCCTCACAAGGGTTTGTAGAGAGAACTTAGTTTTGTATCTCAAAATGAAATAAATGAAAAATCATATTAATGTTTCAGTCTCACACATGTGTTTTAATGATCCGGTTCATTCTTTTTCTTTGATATCCATGTATACATTTGTATAATTTATGTACACATTCATGTAACTTTGTTTAAGTTTACTTCTTTCGCATTGTTATACATAACACATAAAATTCATCCTTGATCCTTTGTACTTAATACTTGTGGATTAAGAGATTGTCTTTGAGGCTATAAACCCCGAGTGACATTCCCAACTATCTTGTCATAGCCATGCAAGATATGAAAATGCTTGAGTAAGGTTTTCTATACCTTTTCCTCAACAATCACCATTCTAGGTTGTACACCTTCTCTCGCTTTACTCATAAATATAATTACATACCTATTCTAACACATGCTAATGAATATTCCATTCATAGGAGTGTTAAGTTTGAAGAGGGTCCTTCACAGGTACTTTTAGAGCAGTCCATACCTCCATCTCCACCGCCACTGGTTGCGGAAATTCATGAGACTTCTTCCGATCAGATTTCTAATCAGATCTCTGAATATAATATATCTAATATTTATGATCAACAAAAATAAGTTCCAGGTCCAGAGGATCTACCACAATGGGCACAACAGACTCTTCAGGAAACAAGTGATCTAGTGCGTGATCTCGTCGATCCATAGAGAACTAGATCTTAATTTGTGGACCCTCCGCGAGATCTTATGGTAATTGGATTAGATTATTAGTCTTATGTAGAGGCTAGAGGTAACCCCCATTGGGAGGAAAATATGAAAGAGGAGTACAATTCCTTGATGGAGAACAACACATGGGAATTTGTTCCTCTACATTCCAACAGGAACCTTGTTAGATGTAAGTGGATTTTCAAGACAAAGAGGGTTCCTTATGGATACATTACAAATTATAAGGCTCAATTAGTAGCTAAAGGTTTCTGACAGGTGCAAGGCATTGKCTATGAGGAGACTTTTGCATCGGTTTTCAATATTGATTCCATTTGGTTATCTCTAGCTATTGCAGCAGATGAAAGTCGGAGGTACACCATATGGATGTGAAGAATGTATTCTTGTGTGGATATATTAATGAGGAGATATATATGGAGAAACTAGAGGGATATGTTCAGGATCCATCATTATTTTTTAGATTGGGGAATTCACTCTATGGACTCAAGAAATCACCTCAGGCATGGTATGCTAAAATGGACTCTTATCTCCTCTCTAGAGGTTTTCTTAGATGTATATCAGATGCTAATGTATATATTGTCAGACAATTGGCTTAGGTTGATGGATAGTTGGTATGGATTGTTGGTTTCCATTGATTTCAACCATTGGAGAGTGATATTGTAGATTGATTTCAACCCTTAGTGATTGATGTCAACCCTTGGAGAAAGTCTGGTAGAGAATTATGGTAGCACAAAGGTTTGGGTAATGGACCCAAGGTTGTTTCATGTATAATGATATGAGTTTTAATATATTTGAAGGTAATACTATTCTATATGGATAGTACATGTCATTCCATTTCCGGAGGTATGTGAAACGTCACATAACTCCTCACGGTTAGAGATTTATAGCCATGAGAAGTTGGAGAACCCAGGTTTGGGTAATGGACACAAGTTTGTTTGATGGATAATGGTATGTGTTTTGATATATTTTAAGGAATGACTATTCTATATGGATATTACATGTCATGTCATTTATAGTGGTATGTGGAACGTCACATAACTCCTCACAGTTAGAGAGTTATGGCCATGTGAAGTTGGAGAACCCTCATGAGTCATCTAGAAGCCCCAAAAGGTCAAAGTAGTCAAAGTGGTTTAAGAGATTTTAGAAGGTAAATAATAAAGTGAAGTTATGAGTGTACTATAATTCAAATTGAATACAAAAAAATTTATTTAAATAATAAAGTTAACATAGAAATTACTAAGTTGACAAGTGGTTAGAAGTGGGTTAGCCCTAAAATAAGGAAAGTGGTTTAAGATGGTTAGAAGGTAACCCCTTAAGGTAAAGTGAAGTGATGAGTGTACTATAATTCAAAGTGGATACAAAATAAATTATTTAAATAATAAATTTAATGGATAACTTACTAATTGGACAAGTGGTTAGAAGTTGGTTAACCCTACAATAAGGAAAGTGGGTTAAGATGGTTAAAAGGTAACCCCTTGAGGAAGCTACATGAAAGTATAAATAAGAGGCAAGACTCTCTCATTTTATATCACACTTGAGAATATTGAATATCTATAGGTGACTGAGGTAACCAAAGTATATCTAAGCCGAATTTCAAAGAGAAGGTGAAGTAAAGAAGGCCGAAATTCAAGGGAGGATAAATTATTTTGATGATGTTTTCTAAGGTATGTTATTTATAGGTCATCTCACCATTTTTGCAATAAATTTTTTTTCTAGAATCATTCAGACCGTGAAATTGATATGCCATTGAGAAAACATATCCAAGTAGTTGTGGTATGAATTTTATCTTGTGGGTCGTTGTAATTTTGGAGTTACACTCTGTGGAAAATAGGGTTTGTGGCTAGTCCTAAAACTAGTCTAAAATGGGTGTTTCGGATAAAAAATTCATAACTTATTCATAACAGATAAAAATTAAGTAATACCAAATGTGTTGGTTAGAGTACAATCTGTAGTATTTTGTGTAAAATTTTCAGATCCATACAACAAATATTTTGTGCGGGGCACGCTCTACAAGTTATCTCTCTAGAATAATCCAGAATTCAACAAGGTATGTCATTTTTGCTATAACTCATTTTCTGAGAGGTTCCAAGTAGTGACACCTAGAGGAATTGCATAAAACACACTGAAGAACATTGTGTACTATTTTCATATCTTTATTCATTACATGTACATAGTTATGATTATTTCAAGTTAGGGTTGTTGACTAATCCAAAATTAGTCATGTGAGACTAAAGAAAAGTTTGATGAAAATGCTAGTCTCTTGTTGTTAAAGTTAAGGAAGGTCTACAGGTATGTGATCATATACACCAGGTCTATTACAGAGTTACAAATAATATTTGGATGATGAAATTGATGAGGGATTTTGGTTGAGGTACATGTTGGGTACATGGTTGAGACAAGTAGTTAATGAGTTGGCACATACATGAGGTGTATAGTTGATGATGTTGGTACATATTGATAAGTCATAGTTGATGAGTAGTTGACACATGATTGGTACATACTTGGTACATGGTCGGAGGCACTTGTTAGTAGTATTTTTGACACATGGTTTGTGGATGATGTAGCATACTTGTATTGGTATATTATTAGAAGCACATTATTGATCTTAGTGATGATTATGAGTTGTTGTGTTATATAGCTTAGTTGATACATATCTTTAGAGAGTTGTCTTAGTGATTGATCTTAGGTAGAGTAGATCTAATTTGGTTGAAATGGAATTATTAGAATGGGATTGTTGTGATAGGTTTTTAGGAAGGTTGTTGTGACATGTTATTTGTCTAGGTTTGGTACATGGTTGATACACTTGTTCATAGTACATGTTGAAAGTCTGAGTTGATTACATGGTTGATGCACTTGTTCATAATGAAGGTTGATTACAAAGTTATTTGATGCAGAGGTTGGTGCATGGTTGATCCATGTGTTTATGGTACAGGAGTTGATTGATTATAGTTTGAAGTCTGAGTTGATGCATAGTTCGAGGTTATTGATACAGGTTGTTTGAAGTGCGAGTTGATTGGTACAAGTTTCTTGAGTATATCTCATTGATAGTGTGATAATAAGACTCCATCATTCTACTTATACCTCAGAAATTTGGATGGGGCAAAGAAGCGTGGTTGTAGCGACAACTTTGGTTGTAGCGAAAAGAACATGGGGGATGGCACTCCTTCTAGTTTACTGACCAAAATTTGGGAGTTGGAGGCACCCTCAAGTTCTAGCACGAGAAACTAGAGGTTGAGCCTCTTTCTAGTTGTAGTTGGAAAACAAAAGGAAGTTGGTGTAATGAATGTAAATTCTTAAAGACATATGAAAAGCATTCCATGGTTTTCTCCCACTTTGGAACCACATAAAACATTGAATTATCTTGTGTGTATGTGTGTGATTGCTCATTTGTTCATTCTGTTTATTTACTCTACAACTATTGGATGATAATGCTGTGTATGTGTGTGATTGCTCATTTGTTCATTGTTTATTTACTCTGCAACTATTGGATGATAATGCTACATTGATATAACACTTTCATTTTATGGTGAAAAAGGATTGCATTGCTCTATTACTGATTCACCCCCCCCCCCCTCAGTAATCCAACATATATGAAGGGGAACACAGATTCCCTTCTACTGATAGTTCTATATGTAGGTGATTTACTCATCACAGAAAGCTCAACCTCCTCCATTGTTGCAATGAATATTGCTTTGCTCGGTAGGTTTTTTATGATAGATATGGGAATGTTACATTAATTTCTTGGTCTTGAAATCAGCCAGAATTATTCAGGAATCAAGATGTCTTAGTCCAAGTATACCTTATATATACTTGACAGGTTTTAGATGACAAATTGCAAGCCATTTTCAACACCCTTTCAGTCAGGGGTTAGACTAGAGGATGTTGGTTCATTAACTTTGGTTGATTGTACTAGACATTGATAGTTGGTGGGGAGTCTTATATATCTTACACACTCTCGACCATACATTTCTTATGCAAGTGGATCAATTTCTAGGTACATACAATAGCCTTATGTGCTTCAATGGAAGGTAGCAAAGATGATTCTCATATATGTCAATAGGACTACTAGCGTTGGTATACACTATGCAGCATGATATTCCTTAGATCTGATTGTTTACACAAACTCAGATTGGGTAGGCGATAGCACTAATCACAAGTCCACTTTAGGATATGTCATCTACCTTAGATCAAGACCTATATGTTGGTCAAGTAAGAATTAATCAACAATTGCTTTATCATCAGCAAAGGTAGAGTATAATGGTGCAATGAATGTTACTACTCAAGTTATTTGGTCATAGCACTCTCTTATAGAGTTGGGAGTTCAATTTAATCATCCGACAATTATATGGTGTGATAATCATATTACTCTCAGGATGTGTAGAGACCAGTTTAGAGGCATCAAACCAAGCACATAGAGGTTCATATGCACCTTATTTGATGACAGATTCAGGAGGGAGTCATCGATATGCAGTTATGTCCATCTTCAGAGAAGGTGGCAGACATATTCACAAGTCGTTTCACTAAACAGAAGTTTGTCTCATTGAGGGACATTCTAGGAGTGAGGGATACATCATCTTAGTAGCTGAACATGTTAGCATTAATTTTTGTTCACAAAATATTTTTAGGGGGGGTTATTCCCACTGGGTTTTCCCTTTTTACCTCACTTTTGTTCACTTGTTATGCATCTATACTTGTACATGAGTATCTAACATGTCTTCATATTTCTGGGACTCATCATTGTGTACACCGCGGGTTTTTTTTAAGGGGGGGGTGTCGGGGTATATGCTCAACTACATACTTAGTGACATACTGATTTTTTCAATTTTTTCTACTATTTAGGAGGGATGCTATTTATAGCATGTTTGTTTATAGAAGGTCTATTTTTTGCCAGTGGCTGCCTATATGTAATACTATGGGAAAATACTATGGGTTTCCAAAACCATGGGCTCATAAACCACCATTAGGAAAATTCCTATTTTTTAGGGGAAGAGTGTTTCTTTCCTTAATTTTAGGAGATAATTCTTATTTCATGGCTACAGAGCGCACTTGAGTGAGAATTTTATTCTCCTAAGGAAGTGCACATTACCCATCTTATTCTTGGAGTTAATCCATTTCACTTATTTACCTATTTTAGTGACTTTCCATATTTATGAAATTGTCTCTCAATTAGGACTTTAGTTCAATTATTGGACTCTAGTCTTATTCTAAGAGAGTTTTTCTATTATGGAATTCATGTTGACTTCATGTAGACTTCTCATCGAGTTTACACCTATATTTTTAACATTTTCTTATTATTAGAAACTTTTGACTTTAGTTAATTGTTGCTAGTAGGAGTGGTTGCTTTTTTACTTGAGCATGCAAATGGAAACCCCAAACTAGTGTGCATTACTCCTCTTGTGGAGATTCATATATATTGTACTCATGAGCAAGGATTAATACAATGTGATTCGAGTTTGTTTCTTAGTCTCTTGTGTGTGAAGATTGATTATATTTTTCTCTCTCCTCTCTTTCTTTTGCAATTAACTAGCGCAGTATTTCCTACTCACATTTAGATCTTGGAGTGTGGTTTAATCCTACACAAACAAATGGTTCATGTAATAACCCTAACACTCTTCACATCCACATAGCCCCTACTCATTCTACCATACATACAATCTTCTCAAACTCTCATGCTTTAATTTATAATTCATATGTTCATCAAACGTGCTCAGTATTATCACTCAACTCTTATTTGCATAGATAGGTTGTTCATTTACACAATAAACATATACAAACATAACTCAACTCGCAATCCCCTTATAAAATGGAAAAAATACTCCTTATGTTAAACATGTCACACCCATATTTATAGAAGTATGCATGTGATATAATCTCTTAATATATAAACATACATTTTCTAGCACTCAAAGATTCAACAACATCAACTACTCATTTCTTAATAATACAGAGATTACAAAACTTATCAATGTTCCTCAACACTTCTCCCTTTATCTATGGAACATATTCATCAATATTTTACTCGCTATAGTGCACAAGAAACCTCTATCTTTATTTTTCTAGCCAAACTTGACTCCCTATTACAATTTATATCACATAATCAGGAGTTGCCTATATCCTTCCACACTCTTCTATTTATCTTGGAGTTTTCTACAGTGGTTCATTTTGCATCCTTTTGTCTTCCTTGCTCATTCACCTCCCTAAAATTGCTACAATGTTCCATTTCTATAGTTTTTGATGCATAATATTTCATAACCTAACACTTAGTATTTGATACTACCAATTCAATTGAACATGTGTTTGGCCTCCTTCATGTCTTTCAAAAAAATCACTAATCCACATATGTCGCTTCATGATTTTGTCTTCTCGAATATGAAAACATTTATTGGAATAATACACACCCATTGAAATAAATGCAAGTCATGGTTAACAAAATACACCAACAAATACTTGTCAAGAGGGGAAATTCTTTGATTGGAGGAGCATCTACCTCTTGTCTTTGATTACCCACTATTTGGATTGGAGTCTATATCTCTCAGTGGTTATACTTCTAATTCTCATGAATTGGTGTGATTATTTCTTAATCATGATTGAGGATACAATTGAGGCCCAACATATCATTCAGGGTTGCTTTCAAAACATCATCAAAATGCAATTTAAATTGACCAAGTCCATTAAGATTAAGGTATGAAGAGTCTAGGATGAGTCCAAAGAAATAGATTTTCATAAGACCAAGGAACATACATAAGTGGAATTTGCTAAATGCATCCTAGCATTAGGAGATCAGGAGTAGGGAACCAAGAGCACTCTTTCTATTCTTGGGGCCAAAATTAATGAATTGGGTATAAACCTCTCAACTACTCAAGGTTTTCTTATCCATATTTCCAACCCTATGAATATATTGCTTCAAGGGGTGCATCCAAATAATTTTACCAACTATTAGACTATGGAGTATGGAGGAGACTTAAGAAGAACCAGAGATAATCAACAAAGAAGATGTGAATGTCAGGTTAAAATAATTTATTTGTTTAATAAAGCTATGTTTTGTTTTTATTTTATACTACTTGGTAAATTTAAATTTTAATAAAGCTATGTTTTTTTTTTATATATATATATACTACTTGGTAAATTTAAATTATTAGGCTCTGTACTTGCAATTTTTGAAGCAAGATAACTATGTTTTATTTGAATTTTTCCATGTTTAATAAGTTACATTGTGTTTCTTTATTACTTTCAAATATTGCATGGACAAGAATTACATTTTGATTATACCAGTTAAATCACAACCTATTTGCTCGTAGGGGTGTAGATCGATTGGCTAGTGTCATGTATATGGAAGGAAATATGTAAAGGAGGTATCAAGTTAGATTCTCACCCCGATTTACTCGTGCCCCATGCTTGTGGGTTGTGTGGACGCACATGAAGGTTATAGAGGTAGCAAACGGGAATCGACCCCATCTCACGCGAATACAAGAACCGTCCGTTGTTGATTCTGCCAGTACAAAAAAAACATCACAACCTATTTTATTTATGATAAAAGTAGACATTACTTTGAATCTCATTACATCCCCTTTGAGTTTAATTAATACCTAAAGGTACCTGGAAATGTTTTTCAAATGGAATTGTATTTCCACAAAATTTGGGTTGTTGGATTCTCAATGAAATGGAGTCTAATGAAACTATTCATCTGCCATTATAGAAGTGGAAAGTATGATTTCTTATGTTGGACTATAAAATCCACACCACATTATTAAAAAAAGAGATCAAGAGGTCTATAAATGAATAGTTTATCAGGTGAAATACTTGAGGTTGTAAATGGGGTGGAAATATAAATGTAATGAACCAAAGTTATTTATATAGAGAATATTTCAAATTAATATGAAAACAATGAGAAATCTATCAAATAAATATAATGTATTCAAAATATATTTGATTGATGATAAGTACATTATTACAATACCATGTGACGTTATGTATCAATAGACATAGAATTGTCACATACTTAAAAAGGCATGTGACTTTTGGTTATTTAATATTGTTTTAATAATAATAATAATAATAATAATAATGATAATGATAATGATAATGATAATAATAATAATAATAATAATGTAGGTGTATATGTGTTTGTTACATTTCATCCTCCTTCAAGATGCTTTGTCCTCAAAGAATAATTTAGAAAATATTGTGTCTTTGTTCTTGCTTGCAGTTCTTTCACTTAATGCTACGTTCTTAATGTTTTCATGGTTAAAGAAACAATATGGTACAACTTTCTAAGTGTTAATTAGAATTGTCGTATTGTTGAAGGGACAATCCACTAGAGTTTGATTCTTTGTAACATTGTATGGTGATGAATTTTTGGATTAGGATGATGATAAGGGTGTATATTTAATCCCCCCTGTGATATAGTATGATCGTCGGTGGTGATCGATGGGCCTTCAACTCTAACTAGTTTGGTAAGTGTCTCCTTGTTGATTGATGGCATGTTAAATATTTGTAAATCGTCATTCGATTTTTTAACTTTAATTTCATTTGATAGTTCCCTTATCCATGGTTAGGATTTTAGCTCTAGGAAACTTCCCTACTTCTACTAGATCTACTATAGTTTCCTTATTGATGAGTTGTTTATTTTTTTGCATCTTTTTCTCATTTTTTAACTTTTTGAATCGTACAAGTAGCATTTGACTTTGATTCCTTATGCAAGAATTTATTTCCTCCTTTTGTTATAGGCTCTTGTCAAAAAAAATCTTGAGATCATGATTCTCTTGTTGTATATTTTATTGTACTACTTCTCATCCTTTAACTTCTTAATTTGTGCAAACAAGATTTGATTAATATTTCTTAAGCGAGAATTTTATTCATGTTTCTTTAATAATTTCTTGTTAAAATTCTTCTTAAGATCTTGATTCTTCTGTTATAATTTATAATCATACTACTACCAACTTATTAGTTCATATTTTAAGTATACTACTTCATAAACGAAATTGTTTTTTTACATTCTATTCCTTAAAAACATATGTAAAATTCAAGACACATATTAACCGATTTCTCAATAATCTTTTATTTAATTTTTCAAATCATATAACCACTCAAATATATAACCTTCAAGCTTCATTTCCATTATTAAATTGCTACATTTCAAAAATTATATGCATATAACCTTTAATCCATTAAATTTGCATCATCATCACTTTTCATATGAATATGACATAGTTGAATAACATTTTTTTACTCTACCTTTACTATGAGATAGACACACGAAGTGTGAAGTCCCACCAAACCAATGATATTGACTTCTTAGTTTAGTTATTTTTTTAACTTACCCACCATAAAATTGAAAATGTACCTTTGAGTGATATTCCATAAAATTGAAAATGTACTAAAAATTTACGATGAGATAGACACACGAAGTGTGAAGTCCCATTGATATTGACTTCTTAGTCTAGTTATTATTTTAACTTACCCACCATAAAATTGAAAATGTATTTTTAGTGAGATTCCATAAAATTGAAAATGGACCTTTTAGTGATATTTCTTGGACATTTCTTAGTACCTTTTCTCTTTTTTTTTATTGACTTGGATATAAGAAGCACTTTTACTAGGATAATATATACAATCTTTCTCCAAGTAATTTGAATTAACTAGCAACTTTATATTTTTCAAATTCATTTTGAATAAAAATGATATCCCTTAACTTTAAATTGGGTTGCTTTTCCTAGGTAATAAAATAAATGTCTTTTTCACTTTTCTTTACTTAATATTTTAAGTATTATTAGTTAATTATGTATATGTATTGATTTGAATTTGTAAGAGTCCAAATTGATTATTTATTTATCATATTTGTTAAATTAAATTTAAGTAATTATTAAAAAAAGTTATTGAGTTTTTTATTATTTTATCATTAAAAAAGTAGGTGAAGTAATTAATGAGGGGATAAGGTTGTTGGGGGAATTAATGAGCGGATAAGGAAGTTGGGGAATTGAATGAGGGAGAGGGATTCGAGGGAGGAGGATAAGGAAGAGGGGAGAGGACTTGGAGAGGGGTCTTTGTTTTGGGAAAAATTGGGGGAAGAAGAAGGCAAGGAAGAAATTTTGAAAGAGATAGGAAGAAGGAGGAAATTGGAGGACAAAGATTATTTTGGGGATATTTTACAGGGACACTGTTGTTGCTGGGAAATTTGGGCTCAGGGGCCAGGAAACCACAAGGATTCCTGGAGCTAGGGAGCCTGAGAGGTTGTTCTTAGTTGGTTGGGAGGTAAATATTTAGTTTAGGCAGTTGGGCAAGAACAAGAACAAACAGGAAAGGGGTTAAATCAACCAACCTGCAGGTCGAGGTATTTATTTTACCAGTTGGTCAGTTATCATTATTATGTTGGTGTTGTTTTTCTGTCTAATGTTGTCTATTTACCAGTTTATTTTTGCATAAAGAAAAATTCTAAATTAAATTGCAGTCATTTCAGTAGGAGATTGCAAATTGTTTTTTTGAGGCCCTGAAATAGGAAGGCCTTACAAATGGTATCAGAGCCTGATTTAAAACTGAAACCTAGGCTTGACCACCCACATAATTGTACAATGTGTTCCCAAACCCCTAACCTACAGCCTAGAAACCCTTTATTTACAACCCATAAAACCTATGAAGACTACCCAAAAGAACCTTGTTCCAACCACCTATACTATTCTTCACCTACGTAGATAGAAAATTAATAGAGTTAGATTCATAAATATTATAAAATAAACAAAAGACCCAATATTGTAAAATAAACAAAAGTTTATGAAATGTATATGTACTAATTACTATATACAAAAGGAAACCAAACAAAACCCTAGAAAAATATGCACACTTGTAAGAAAAAAGAAGAAAGGGGCAAATCTTGGAGCTTATCAACTCCATAGTCCTGCAAAATGAGTTGGGTAAACTCTCCTAAAGGAACAAAAAGGAAAAGAAAATCAAGCCAAAAGAGTTAGAGAAGAAAGGGATAAATTTCCAGACCTTATTTGTCTTGTCCATTGCATCTTTAAGATTTCTCTCTATTTGTTTTATGCATCTTCTACAATTCTATATTTTCCAGTAAAATTCTCGGTTTATATTGTTGTTGAAACTCATTGTAAATCCACTAGTTTTAAGCTATACAATTGGGACGCATTTGAGCTGCAGTGTATTGTGGGATTTTGTTATCAATCTTCCTATTTTTCTACAATTTTCAGTGTTTCATTTGAAAAACAAAATTATTAGTTAAAGATTCCCCAAATTTCCCATTAGATCATTTGTCACGAGTTCAATTCTCGTGGAGTTATTACATCTACAAACAAGATAGACCCAAAATTGTAACAAACAAAGGAAGCTAAAACCCTCTATTTTCCAGGGATCCAGCATTGAATCCCTTCAAGAACATCTATTACCTTAGACGTGAACTAAATTTTGGAATTTTTTTCTCAATTGCCGCTCTACTTTCAACCCTCTAAAATGAAATATGTCCTCCAATATAAGAACAAAAGTTAGGGAAACCTCTAAATGATGGGTGCACAGGCCTTCTGAATGGAATTTATTCACATTTGAGTCGACATGGAAGCCCTAACAAAATATTTATCCCTAAAAAAGACTGAAACAGAGAAAATACAACAAAAAAAATGACTTAAAAGGTTTGGATTTACCACTTCAAGATTTGAGCAGTCGTAACCAGGGGGGTTGGGGACATCCCTTGAAGAATTGTAAGAATCTGCTAAATCTATCACCCATTTGCAAACATGCAACCTTCTTATCTGGAGTCGACTTTGTTGATTTTTCACTCCTCATTGCTACAAAAACAATCGCCTGTGGTGATGCCTCAAAGTATGGCCCGAGCTCAGGGAAATATTTGGATTTAGAGACCCCATGGTTGTGGTCTCGTTTCTACATCGCTTCCTCTTTTGTCTGGATTTCCCTCCATATTCCCCACGGCCAGCAGGGGGCTCAGAAAGGGAACTATTTCTTGTTGTTTTTGTTGATAGCCCAAGCGGATATATGAAGAAGGGAGACCTAGGCATTATCCATGCATTTAAGGTAAATGAAGGCGTGGAAGAAATAAAGAATTTGAAATTTGTGGAAGAGACCACTCCGATGGGAGAGGCATCGATGAGAGAAGCGGTTTTCTTAAATAATTACCTAGAAAGCTTCGGGTCGTGAAGAGAAATCTCAAGCCACAAAGGCAGCGCATACAAGAAACAGAATCGTCGCCCAAGGGGAATTGAACTCAGGTATCTCGCACACACCAAGAATCCAAGCATTGAGAGTCTCACAAGAGCTAAACATACACTACAAGCATCGAGGGTCAAGTTACAAGGCAACTTTTATACAAGAGGCGTAGAAGAGGTAGCCCATAAGGGGCCAATATACTGCGCAGTGGAAGCATACGCCTCTCAAGGAGACAGTGATTAACAAAGAACCGATATTTAAGGCTCTTTCTTTCCTTGTCATGATACGAACTCCAGCCATTCCATTTGGTATTTTAATAAGTTACCACTTGCCTCTCGAGTACTAAGCGCCAATCCGTAAGGAGAAATCCCACAAGGGGAAAGAAAACATGCACCAGTACCCAAGCCACAAGGAGAGAGCCCGCACCATCCAACACCTCCCAAGACAGAGCACTGCACCTCCAAGGCCAAACATTGAATACTGAGGAGATCCCACAAGGGAGTATATTTTGTGCACAAATCATTGAGGAGAATACCCATAGGTTTGCCCGCATGGAGCCTAAGTCCATGAAGCCACCAAGGAGATAGCCACATTCTTCCACCCTTCAAACTTATGGTTCAAGAGAAATCAGAGAGAGGGCCATGGACACACCCTCCAGGAAGGCAGCCATGGATCTAGGGCCACACCCCCAAAACCCTATGACCGGAGATAAAATTCGAAATGAAAGAAATGGGAGAAAATGAGTCTGAGATGAGGAAACCTAATATCGTTTTGTGTGTTTGCATGGGGACTTCTAGAGAAGGCATGTGGGCCTCCAGGCCACACGTAGCCTAAAAGAAAAACCCTTGCCCACGTTAAATTGATTTTTTTTAATTAAAACAAAATTCAAAAATTGTAATAAACATGCTTCCCGCCTAATTAAATTGTTTTTTTTAATATATTATTTTTTTATATAACTATTAAATTACAAAAAAAAATTAATTTTATTTTCTATATAGAAAATTGTAAAGTTTTAGATGTTTTTTTTTAATTATTATTTAATGGATTTAAAATTCTTTTGAATTCATTAACTTATTAAAAACAAATTATTGCTATTTATTAATGTTAAAGGGATTGGGATTAATTTTCAGTTAATTGATTATAAAACGTTATTAAATAAGTGATTGATTAATCAATTATAAGGATATAAGGATTAGAAGATGGGGTTTAATACATGTTCATGAGATATCTAAGGGTAATTGACGAGTACCCCACAATGCTAGCATATCTAGAAAGGTGAGAGAGTTAGCATATTACCCCAACGAAGCTACCAAGCTTAGAGGCTTTCGACCCCAACCTTTAGCCACTTACCTTATAGGAGTAATGTCTATTTACATACAATTATAAAGAACTTACACCTAACCCTATGTTTGCAAGTATAAGTTTGAGAAAATGTGGAATTCCTTAAACTCTCCCCTGATAAGCATTTGGTTTGATGCAAATTCAGTTATTCAAGATGGTTAGGACTCGGGGAAATCGAGGTCAAGGGGCATCGTCACAAAGGTCCACCGACATCGTCGCTACTACTACCATCGCCTGAATTAGCTCTCATTTTGCGCTCCTTAGTGGATATTAATGAGACATTAAAGGGACACCAATCAGCAAATGTCGAAGTGGAACCCCCACCATCTGGAGTGGGTAATCCTGAAGCATCGAGGGACTCAGAGGGAGGGCCTCCACCACGGGACATCACTAGAAAAATATAGAAGATCAAAATCCCAGAGATTATTGGGGGTCGTGCAAGTGAATGTGCAGAGGTATGGTCGGAAGGAATGACATGATGTTTCTCCTTAAGAGACTATGCTTCCACAACAAAGGCAAAGATAGCGATATTTCAATTGAGGGATAGTGCTCTGAACTGGTGGGGTAATCTGGAGAGGTAGTTGCACCTTACCCCAGACACCATCTCATGGGATTTTTTTGAGAAAAGGTTCCGGAGGAAATATATCTATGTGTACTACGAGGAATAACAGGTAGGATCATTTCATGCTCTAGTTTAAGGAAACAAGACCATGGAAGAGTATGGGATGAGGTTCATGGAGTTAGTAAAATATGTCTTGTACATGGATACCGATCAACGAAAAGCAAAACATTTTTTGTGTAGGTTAAACCCTAAGATAAGGGCCACGGTACGGATGGGGAAACCATCGTTAATAGTTGAAGCAGTTGAAAATGCTTGTTACGTGGAGGATCATATGATCTTAAACCGAGGTATGAGATCAACCATTCCATAACATCTTGGATTCGTGGGGAAGGCCCCTAGGACCTTCTCTAGGGGAGGAAGATCTAGGCCACCCCCTTATGGAAATAGAGTCACTCCTAGACAGTTACAACATGTATTTCAATGGTAGAGAGTGCAGCATCCCACTCATCACCAACGACGCAGGAAAGTCCACGACCTTCTTAGGGAGAAACAAGTAGGGGTAGGGGTTCCAGGGGAAGGAACTCATTTCAGAGATTGTCACAGCGTAGTGTGCGGGTTTTGTATCGTGTTACTTGTTGGGGTGTGGAGGACCCCATTAGCAACGTGATTGTCCAGAGTCACAATCAAGCTTTGTGAATAGGGAAGGAAAGGCCCTGATGAGAAGAGCGAGTAGTAGCCACCAAATTTATGCAGCGGTTGATAACTGCCAGGAAGAGCATCAATACAATGTGGTGGAGTCGAAAAGTATGCTAAATCATGTCAATGTTAATATTTTATTTGATTTTGGTGCTACATATAGTTTCATTTCACCTTGTGCATTAGAAAAATTTGGGTTGGAAGCCTACGAGCACGATGACTTTAAACAAGTTGAGATGGCTTCGAGAGAAAAACAAGCGGTAGGACCTAGCATCAATAATTGTCTAGTAGACCTAGGAGTGTGTACTACTAGGTTGAAGGTGTACGTAACTTCTCTAGGGACATATGACCTAATCATTGGAATGGACTGGTTAGAATCTCATCGAGCTATGGTAGATTGTTCCACAAAAAGGGCTCTTTGTGTTGACGATGAAGGAAGGTCACTAGATATCCACGGTGTACAGAGGAAGGTGTCTCTATGCTTTATCTCAACAATGAAGGTTCAACATTGCATGAGGCAAGGTTGTCTATTATATGTAGTGGAAGCAGTCAATGAAGGGAAAGGACCCTCCATGGATCTGTATCCAGTATTGTCAAGGTTTAAGGATGTTTTTCCGAAAGAGTTGTCAGGGTTACCTCTTGAGAGGGAGCTTGATTTTACCATTGAGCTAAGACCTAGTGTGGAGCCAATTTCAAAGACACCATATAGGATGATGGCACCAGAACTTTGTGAGTTGCAGATGCAGTTGAAGGAACTACTTGACTAAGGGATAATAAGGCCTAGTGTCTCACCTTGGGGTGCACTAGTAATGTTTTCAAGCAGAACGATGGTTCCTTACGACTGTGTATAGATTAAAGGGACTTGAACCGTGCTACAATAAAAAACAGGTACTCAATGCCACAGATATATGATCTCTTTGATCAGATGAAAGGAGGAATAGTTTTCTCAAAAATTGATCTGTGATCAGGGTATCACCAGTTAAGAATTAAGGAAGGCAATATTCCTAAAACTSACTTTCGAACTCGGTTTGGGCATTATGAGTTCGTTGTAGTACCTTTTGGTTTGACCAATGCACCAACAGTATTCATGAGCCTCATGAATGGTGTATTCTGAAGATACATAGACCACTTTGTACAGGTATTTTTGGATTATATCCTCATCTATTGCAAGAACGAAAGAGAACATGACGAACACTTGCAAGTGGTGTTGTCATGCCTTAAAGAGAAAAAATTGTATGGAAAGTTGTCGAAGTGTTCTTTCTTCTAGAAAGAGATTCACTATTTAGGTCATATAATTTCTGGTGAAGGAATCTMTGTGGATCCAGAAAAGGTAAAGGYCATTATGGAATCGCCAATGTCGAAAAATTCTCATGAGGTGAGAAGCTTCATGGGGCTAGTTGGTTATTATCAGAGGTTTTTGGAAGGGTTCTCTAAGATATAGAAACCATCACCACCTTACAGTGCAAGGGGGTCGGGTATGAATGGACAGAAGAGTGCAATATTGCATTCAACGATCTTAAGAGGTTACTAACTAGTGCACCAATTCTAGAAGTGTCATATATGGAAAAGGACTTCGCAGTCTGCATGGATGCCTCGAAGAAAGGATTGGGAGTCATGTTAATGCAGGTTGGGGGAGTGATAGTGTATGTGATAATAAAGTTGAAGAAACATGAGGATATTTATGCTACTCATGATTTAGATTTGGTAGTTGTAATGATAGCTCTAAAGCTTTGGAGGCATTATCTAGTGGGGCGTAGATTTGAGCTCAAAACAGACCATGAAATCTTAAATCATCTCTTCACTCAAAGGGATCTCAATGCAAAGAAGAGGTGATGGAGTGAGTTTATGAGTGAGGACAATTTTGGAATTTCATACATCAAGGGAAAGGAGAATGTGGTTGCAGATGCCCTAAGCAGGAGACCACATGTCTTCTCCTTAGTACCCTTAAAGGTTAATCCGAGGGAGCGTGTGTTGGGGAAACTTCTTGGAGATAGTTGGTATTTAAAGGTTACTTCAACCCTCCAGGGTGGGAGGAAATTAGATCCAAAGTATGAAGAACATATCCTGGAATCGGATGGATTATTAAGATATCAGGGAAGGATGTACATCCCTGAAGGTGGGGATATTCGAAGCATCATACTTAAGGAAGCCCATAGAGAAATTTATTGTTCACATCTGGGTGTGAAGAAAATGTACACATACATGAAGAAGATTTTCTTCTAGGTAGGCATGAAGCATGTTGTAGTTCATTTCGTCACCAAGTTTCTAGAGTGTCAACAAGTGAAGGCCGACCACCACCACCCAATGGGTCTCCTACAACCACATGATGTTCCTATGTCCAAGTGGGAAGTGATTTCTATGGATTTTGTTGTGGGATTTCCACTCACATCGCACAGACACAATTCCATTCTTGTGATAGTTGATAAGTTGACCAAGAGTGCTCATTTTATTCCAATTAGAGATTCTTATGATGTCATTGATGTGGCACACGTGTTTATAAGTGAATTGATCCATCTGTATGGGTTACCCAAGAACATCATTTCATATAGGGACTCTCGATTCACATCTAGGTTTTGGAAAAGTTTACAGTCAACGTTGGGAACTCAATTGAACTTAAGCAAAACATATCATCCTGAAACATATGGGAAAACTAAGAGAGTAAATCAGGATGTATGTTATCGATAACCAAACCCATTGGGAGAAGTACCTACCTTTGGTAGAGTTCGCCTACAATAACAGTTTTCATAGCTCCATTGGAATGCCACCCTATGAAGCTTTGTATGGAAGGCCATGTAGGACATCGTTGAGTTGGGAAAGGTTAGAATACCGAGTGACAGTTGGTCCAGAATTGATTCAAGAGATGGAGGAATTGGTGATTCATATTAGGCAACGACTAAAGGAAGCACATGATAGACAGAAAATTTATGCTTATGCACATAGGACTGACCGAAGTTATAAAGTGGGAGATCAAGTTTTCATTCGTATAAAGCCTAATAAGAGTACCATTCGATTTAGGAAGGTGAAAACAGTGTCGCCTCAATTTATAGGACCGTTCAAAATCCAAGAGAGAATTGGACCTGTTTCCTATCGTCTCGTACTACCACCCCACTTGCATAAAACTCATAATGTTTTTCATGTATATGTTCTACGTCATTATGTTGCTGACGAATCTCATAAACTGAATTGGAATGAATTGTAGGTATCAGACGCAGGAACCCCTATGGTTGAATCATTACACATATTGGATCGTAGGGTCCGACAGCTCAGGAATCGTCTGGTGGACCTAGTTAAGATCTAATGGGACAAGTATAGCCTAGGATATTCTACTTGGGAGGATGCAGAGACCTTACGATGAGATCATCCCTCACTTTTTTGACCACCTCGAGAATATTTTTTTTGAAGGTTGGGTGTATGTAATGCCACCTTTTGACTTAGATAGCTAGAATTACTTAAGGCCTAATCACCTTTTATTTTCTATTAAATATGAAACTATTAATGATACACTTGAAATTTTAAGACATATGGACCTATGTTAATGTCAATTCTATGAATATTTATCATTATTTGAATTATGATGGATATTATGCAATCTATTTCTAACTTGAAAATTTTGGCATTTAAAGTTGGTTGTACGTGGATACCGGATTGAGAATATGATTAAATGCATTTACATGATAGTAATGCATAGATATGTATGAGTTTGTGTTATAGACTAATCTGCGGGTCAATGGGCTATGAAATAGCCAAAGGGTAATGATAATAAAAGGTTGATGTTGTGAACATCGACCATGAAACAATATGGTATGAATGTTTGTATTTGAAATTATGTTGGTTCAAATGCACTGCTATGATATGTGGACAAGTGCAGGTTTTTCAGGTGGCGAGATTGCCTTAAACTAAATATACAATGACAAAATTCCCAACAACACAGTGCCACGGTATGGTCCATGGTAGGGTGTTGACCCTAGTTCTATTAGGAGGGATGGAGGTATTTCCTACCGTGTATCCTCTGAAACCTAGAGTCATGGGAGAATGTTGTTAGCTCACACTCCCCTAGATGTGTGATGATGACTACCAATTGTTTGTTGGGGAAGCTTGGTCAAGAGAGTTGACACTTCTGCTTACGGGTTCTATCTGGAGTTAGGTCAATATAGTTAACGCTTCAAGATAGTCCAGAAGAGGAAGGATATGGATGGAAGATGGAAGTATGTTAGGGAGGAAGGATGACTAGAAATAGTTGAGAGTGTGTGGGGCTTTCGTCTTATAGTAGAATTTCTTGATTTCCTTTTTTTTTTAAATATGTATATATGTATATTTATAATTGCTTAATTGAACTACAATTATCTAAGTGAATGTTTCTTGTGCTAAATTATTATAACTGAGGGATTTTGTGAACATTTTAAATGGTTTACTATCTTTTATGAAATGAATGGTCTTGTTGATTGGATTATATGCATACAAGAATTATTTTAGGAGTGATAATTAATGTCATTAGTACATGTGTGAGTCATGCATGTACTAGCTACACATGCATTTTAGGAGTGATAATTAATGTCATTAGTACATGTGTGAGTCATGCATGTACTAGCTACACATGCATGCCTTGCACATGTACACTAGTATGTATAAGTGTTTTAAATTGATGATGTTGTTTATTTGAAGTGGATGTATAAATCATGTGTCATTACCCTTGTATTGTAAATTAATCTAACTTCGGGACAAAGTTTCTTGAAGGGTGGGTGTATGTAACAACCCAAATTGATTATTTATTTATCATGGTTGTTAAATTAAATTTAATTAATTATTAAAATAAATTCATTGAGTCTTTTATTATTTTATTATTAAAAAAGTAAGTGAAGTAATTAATGAGGGGATAAGGTTGTTGGGGGAATTAATGAGGGGATAAGGTTGTTGGGGGAATTAATGAGAGGATAAGGCAGTTGGGGAATTGAATGAGGGAGAGGGATTCGAGAGAGGGGGATAAGGAAGAGGGGAGAGGACTTGGAGAGGGGTCTTTGTTTTTAGAAAAATTGGGGGAAGAAGAAGGCAAGGAAGAAATTCTAAAAGAGAGGGGAAGAAGGAGGAAATTGGAGGACAAAGATTGTTTTGGGGAGCTTTTACAGGGACGATGTTGTTGCTAGGAAATTTGGTCTCGGGGGCCAGGAAACCACAAGGATTCATGGAGCTAGGGAGCAGGAGAGGTTGTTCCTAGTTTGTTGAGAGGTAAATATTCAGTTTGGTTAGTTGGGAAAGAACAAGAACAAATGAGAAAGGGGATAAATCAACCAACTTGTAGGTCGAGGTATGTATTTTACCAGTTGTTATGTTATCATTATGTTGTTGTTATTATGTTGTCTAATTTATTTTTTTGTCTATTTACCAGTTTATTTATTGCATAGAGAAAAATTCTAAATTAAATTACAGCCATTTTAGTAAGACATTGCAAAATATTTATTTATTTTTAGGCCCTGGAATAGGAAGATCTTACAGAAGTTTTTGTGATTGTCGAGTTTTGTTAGATGATCATCTTTTTGTTCAAATATTTTCATGCACACACTACCATCCCTATCGCATTGAGGTGAGCAAGTGATCCTCATAGTAATATTTGAACTCATCTTTGGTGAGGTGGGTCATTCGACCTTCTTACATCTTATGCATATGTATTGGTTAAGCATATATATCAATTTTAAGTTTTTGTGATTGTCGAGTTTTGTTAGATGATCATCGGTTTGTTCAAATATTTTCATGTACACACTACCATGCCTATCGCATTGAGGTGAGCAAGTGATCCTCATAGTAATATTTGAACTCATCTTTGGTGAGGTAGGCCATTCGTCCTTCTTATAGCTTCTACATAGATGAAAAACTTTGGCTAATTTTGTAGCATCTTTAGTCAAATTCTATACAGACATATCCTTTTCAAAAGAGCTTGACATCTTCATTAATAACTTCAGTGAACCATAAAAACAATGTAACTTTTGACCAATTCAAAAATATGAACTCTAGGAAAATCAAATTTATCATATTTTTTCTGCAAAGGTGGAGAAGAACTAAATAACGGTGTGAGTGATTATTTGAGTCACTGCAAGAGCAAGGGGTTCTACCCCATGGAAACATTTTGAATAAATCAACAATATCCAAACACCACGATAGTTTTGTGGTAATTTCAAGGGTTTCTTCTCAAATACATTTTTCGGATGCCTTCACTATGTTCATAATTTAGTTCCAAGGACATAGGGAGGACATGCAAGTCAAAAGAAAAAAGGTAGTCATGAGTTCAGCTACTCGATGCAAGGTACAATCAAACTTGTAGCGCCTTTATTTGTATTTATATAGAGCAAGTCCATAGCCATTTTATCATCTTTGAAACATCATCGCATTGGCCTTGATAACATCAATATGAAGTCCCTAAAACATTTTATAACATGTCTTCTTCTTTGCACTAATATCAGATATATTAATGAAAATATATATTAATGAAATGAGGCGACATTGAAATTCCTTATTAGTGGATTTGCATATGATGAAAAGACACCAGAATAAGAGGATAATAATAATACTTTAGCCAAAGTAGACCTGACTAGGCTAAATCCTTAATTGGTTTGGATTAAGTTCAATATGATTATTGTAATTCAACTAGTTTAGTTAATTATGTTTGGTTTTATTGTATTTTTATCAATAGCATGCCAACCTTTTCAAATTGTGCTTTGATACCTTTGAATGTAGAGAAATGGTTGTTCATTGTGAATCATAAAAGATACATGTTATGGACGACCATGAACTTTTTCAATTCTATTCTACAACGTAGTTCAACAATATCTAATTATTAGTTATTAGATGTATTGGCATAAAACTACTATGACTTAATATTGATTGATTCCATGTTTTTCAAATACTTGTGACCACATACATAATATAATAGAAAGAAACTAAATTGTTTTATAATGTTAATTTTACATTTAAATTAAAACAAAATATAATATTTTTATATATTTATTCTTTATGAAATTATGAAAAATTATAAAAGAGAAAAAATTATTTTAATTTTGGTTTGTTTTTTTTTCTATAAAACATTTTATAAGATTTTATATATTTTATTAGGATCCAACCATTGATCGTGAACTTGATCAACGGTGGTGGTTTGTTTCGCATGAACGAGTTGGTGGCAGATTAATAGTAAGGAACCCTGAGGGAAGTTTTATAAAACCATTGAGAAGTCACCTAGAAGGAGGTAAGCATTGACTCATTTTCATTTATATGAATGTGCCATTTGAAATTAAGCCACGGTTCTAAGTCCTTAGTCATATGGATGATGTGAGCAGAGTAGGAATCGCCTAAGTTCAAAGACAAGGCATGTAATTTGAGCCTTTCCACTGGTTCAAAAGTATAGAAATGGAATTGCATACACCTGGAAAGTGACATAGACGGGTTTGGTCCATTGAGACTAATAGAATATGAATTGAGTCATATTGTGACTCTATTGAGTTGGATCCAATTATGTTGATCCATGTGAGAGTAGAGTATAAAGTTGAGAGATATGAGGTTGATGAAAGAGCTTTGGCTGGTAGGAGCTCCATAGGAACAATTAAGAACAGAGTTATCACTGATTGTAAGTTTCCTTACTTAACCCATGTCCATCAATGGGGAAACTCAAGGCAACTAAATTTAGAGCGAACAACAAATTAAAATTTGAAGTACCCTTGATAAAAAAAAAAATCATTAGAAGAGAAATATATTCGAAGTATTAAATTCATTTTTTATTTATTCTAGAATTTCGCATATGAATCAAACAAATGGTGATTATTTTAAGTTGAATCTAGTGAATTTGATCTCCATTGGGTATTCTGATATTTTTTTGAATGAAATTGTTTAATTTGTCTCCTCCTATTCAACTCTTTGTCAGGCTACGATATTAAATATTTTAATGACCTGAAACACTAAATTGTCAAACCAGGGCAAGTAAACTTAGAGCTTCTACACTGTATGTACGGGTAAGATTCTAATTCCTATCTAAAGATTATCCTTAGAAGAAAACACAAACTCACTCTTAGAAATTGAATCCTAATGACTATCCTGAAACTTATCATCTCCTACTTAATTCATCAACAGAAAACAGTCCTATGCCTAAGCGCAGATGCTTCTATTTCTACTCTAATGTAATTTCTCAAGACTATCTACCACTACCTTTAATCATCTATCATCACCATTTCTATCTAAGCCATAACAGAAAGATTATTTCCTAAGATTCTTTTAATCTAAATATCGAAAATAAATCTAAATCTGTCTACAGGAAAACAAAGAAATACCCTACTTACCCTACTGGTAACGGAAGCTTCCTCTAATTCAATTGCAACCTAACTATTATAACAAAGCAGAGTAATTTAACTAACCTAACAAAACGTTGCAACCTAACTATCCTAACCAAAGCAAAGTAAACTCAAACTCGCATTCTCTTTAATCTATGTTCAGATTGAAAACTGGAAACAAAGTAAACCTAGTTCATGCTCTAAATTCTACAGGAATCAACCATGTCATGCTCTAAATTCTACAGAAATCAACCATGCTTTCAACACTCATCAACGAGAAGATATTAATATGCCGGAAACTTATACAATTGAAGAATAATTTAAGCAAGACTCAATGTTAATTCCCAAACTCTAATCTAACATGCATGCAAATACTAAAAAACTGGAATAAACTAAATCTAAGACAGAAAAAAGCAACGACTTGAACTCGCTTAGAGGGCCCAACCAAAAGGTACAATAGCCGAAAGGAACAACTAGAACTATTCAATCATCCTACGCAAACACTAGCCATGCTTCACACTCCATGTACTCAGAGAAATAACTCAAATCAGATGACAACGAAGTAACATAACGCAGCTGCGATTGTATTAATGTAATGTATCATAGCATAACATAACCTAACCTTCTTAGGAGGATCTTCCTGCTTATAGACCCTCCTCAAAGTAGTTTTAAACAACAAGATATTAATTCAAACGATCCCGCATCCAAAAAATAACTCGAACGCTTAAACGGAGCCATCTTCGTGCTACCAGTGTCACGTATGTGAGTCACATGAAGTATTACAATCCATGTTCTATAATTTCGCTTCAATCGCAAGATATGGGTGATGACTCCATCTATCATTTAAATCACACTGTCTCCCACTCTAGCCATAACATGCGGATCTTTATCAACTTCGTTGGTATCTCCACTCGGTGCGAGCTGGTACCTGGTAATCGCAGGTAAATCCCCGTTTGTAATAGAAATAGTACCTAACTCAGCCACATTAGTTTCCCAATATTAATTTAAAGCATCAAATACATAAAAATAACTTGAAACGTAAGAATACCTTGAGTAACCCCATTGTGTGGTAAAGAGATGTCAATTGTGTCAAAACAAAGCTAGAAGGGGTGGTACCGGGTATGGAAATGGAGGTCTTGTGATATAATATAGGCAAAACATAGTCAAAACCGGAGACCAACATGCCCCCTAAACCCGAAGTCTTTGTCCGTCTTCGTGCAATCAAAAAGTCAAACACCGTAGTAACTGTAGTGTTGCGCAATTGCAACCAACATCCGGTGAATCTTCATGTTTCTTCGTGTTTCTAATTTCTTTATTGAGGGACCTCTCGATTGATGATGATATAGTTTCTAGCACTTATAGTCTCCCCTGCCTTTGAAAAGACCCTATTCTTCTTATTTTAATCTTTCAATTTTGACAAGAGATGAGTCACTGACTTTCATATGAGTTCACTCTATTGCATATGTTTCATCCACACAAAGGTAATTTCATGTAGCTTCTCCTTCAAACTGTTATTCTTGCTTTCTAGTCTCGCTACCATTGGTTTCAAGGATCGAATGGAGGAAATTTCACAATAGGTTTCAAATGTTTTATCATGTCCCTGCTGTATCGAGCATTGGATGCTTGATTGAACTCGGCTCCCGACTTTGAGAAGGTGCCAACCGGATTAGAATGATGATCCGGATCAGTCTGTGAGCGAACTCATCCCCGACTTCTCGGCTCTCATAGGTGTGTCAACCGGATCATCGATGATCCGGACTGGAGTTCCCAGGAGTGAACTCCTTATCCGACATCGCTCATAGGTGTCAGTCAACTGGACTAGGTTAGGAGTGAACTCTATGCATCCGGTTAGTAAGTGGCTACGTTGGTACTCGAATTGGTTCATTCTGCTCAATTCCTTTGGCAGTGGCCTGCCGATCCACTTTACGGGGTTTTCAAATTAATTGGGACAGAGTCCAAGTCATTCTCGTAGGCTCTGGAGCCTCCTCTTGATCATCCACACTTTCCAATCTCCCCTGTGGTGGGTAACTAGGCACAAAGTTATCCATGTCCATAAATGTGCTTCTTTACATTCGCTTTGGATTCCTCCTGGTCGAATACTAACTCCGCCTTCCATGTCAATAATGTTCTCAACAGCTAGGGACGAACTCAGAATTTCAACATGTGCCTCTGTAGAGGCAAAGAGTATTCTTGGCACTCTATTGGTTTCACTCCACTGCACCCATGAGCATCAATGAATGTTCTCAATCGTGGTCTCTAGTAATCGGTTCAATTGTGCTATCAGCATGTTCTTAGGGCTAGACTTTGCTTAGGGTTTTGACCTCTTTTCCTAGCGCTCAACTTTCCTCTGGGGAGTAGGCTTAACACTCCTATCTTTAAACTTGGCAGAGGCTAGGGTTTTTTTATAGTGAACATATCCCAAAAGTTTCTTGCTTCTTGACAAAGCAAGTGACTTAATCAATATCTTAACAAGACCAAAGTGAAATATACTTCATTGCAAAATCTTTGGCCTTCGTAATTGCTCGCCATCTTTTAAACTTTCAATAGAAAGAAGGTATGTTCACCAGATGATTACCTTGAAGTGTAATAGAGCCTGCATGGCAGGAAATAATGGCGGTATATCGGCCCTTCACACGGAGGTAATGTTGGAGGATGTCTAACAATCGAGCCCACTGTGGTTCCAACCATGAGCGCGATGTTCCCTCGGACCACTTTGTTTCCCGGTACAGTGGTTTCAAAAGCTGAGTGCAAAGATGTTTATCAACAGGCTGGCCCTTTGTCCATATCTGACCCTCGCGGGTAAGTTGAATTGTTTCAAATAAATTTCTCCGCGGACTTCAACCCGAAAAGCTCACTTGGTAATTTTAGCTAACCCACCTCGAAAAATGCAGCAAATTGAAGTGTAATTGCATCATTATATCCATCAATTTCTTAGAAACGCTCCCAACCCCGCCTCTCTTAAAATATCTTGGTTGCCTCTATATACTCTAAGGGCCTCTAAGTCCAGATATGTCTCCTACTCATGGCGCATTTGCCAAATTTGGTTCCACCTTGATGTCACAGAAGTCTATGGGTGAGCGGTGAAATTTGGATGAGGGCGACGAGGGAAGATAGTGTGATGAAGGAAGTAGTCGAGAGGAATAGCATAAGAGAACATTTGAATTGTCGCGGAATCCCATATGTGTCGGATATCGGATGATAGTCGTACGTGAGTGCAGAGTGTTATCATATGTGAGTCATGTCGAACTCATCTCTGGTAATGTTGTGTATTTTCATGATATGAAATACGAGGTGGGTTGGTTCATTAGGTATAGGTCATGGTTATGATTAAACATTATGGAGTAAACAAGGCATCCTTGGTTCAAACTATTAATACATGCAAATTAATACAATAAATCAATATGAACTAAGCATACTTGAGTTAAATTACTTATCCCCATTGTTATGCAAGTCTGTCAGAAATTTTCTTTTGTCAAGTTTGGATCCTCATA
Organism: Picea sitchensis; assembly: GCA_010110895.2. Taxonomy (NCBI): domain Eukaryota; kingdom Viridiplantae; phylum Streptophyta; class Pinopsida; order Pinales; family Pinaceae; genus Picea; species Picea sitchensis. The sequence continues at coordinate 120,274 of SNQJ01S0020906.1, forward strand.
ATGAAATTGTGTAATTCGCTCTTGTATTTTTGATGACCACTGTAGATGATGGATTCTGTGTTGGTACTGACTGGTATTGATGAAACAATCAGGAACCTGCAGAGAAATCGAACCAATAATATCCTCCTGAGAAAAATTTCCTGTTTATAACAATAAATTATCTAATGATGATCCCTAAACCTGGATTTTGTCTTGGTCTCCTAAAAGATCAATCAAATCATGTCTTCAATACTTTCAAATCTTCTACCCATGGTACAGTAATTATGACTTTGGTGGGAATGAATGGTCCGGAGCTTCCACATTAAATATAATCATCGGATTACCATCCATTAATGAATGTCGTTAACCATGCGTAGATGACCCACCAAGGATGTCACTGTACTAAGGTACTCATGCCATCATCCTACTGTGTAATTTCCATTAGAGGTTTTGGTGCTTCTCCAGTCACCTCTAGGATCTATCAACCAAGAGACATTGGTGTATTCCTGTGGTTATCGCTAGGCGACATCCGCCATTGATGTAGAGTCCAGAGGCTAAATACACCCCACCCCGGCTCCCGATAAGGTGTTGATGTCGAAGGAGTGAGATTTGTTGAAAGGTAGATATTTGACGTAATCCACATCATCCAAAACGAAAGTGATAGAACATTGCGTATATAATTTTTTGGAACAAGAATCACTTACTTGTGGATTTTATGAGCCTGCTAGTATACATGCTCATTGCTTCCTCAAGTTTGGAGAGTCTGAGGAAATGATAGAAGAAGACTCTAAGGGGGTTTAGTTCCCATAATAATTCACCAGGCCCGGTAAAGAATAATCCTATACCCAATAAATGCCCCTTTCATACTTTAATGAGCAATCAAAGGGAGAAAACAAGCTCAAATTTATTTGTTTCAAAACAAGTCATTCGTATTGATAAGAAAATCTCATGAAAAAAAAATAGTCTTTACCTTCTTACCCGCTAGAGAGTGATAAAGTTTAGTTCTGTACTTGCTCTGAAAACATGTAAAACTGAAAATAAAGATCAACATATCCAAAGAAAGAAAATAAAATGTTTTATTATTATCATTATTTGATTTTTTTATATTTCTCGGCCAAAAATCTATTATTTTACGTAATTTTTAAAACAAGATGAATGATCAAAGATCAAAGCGTGAGGAGAAGACTCTTCCCCACTCATCTTTTTAGTTGCGTTTGCTTGGCTACCTTCCTGTAAGAAATCATATTTTTGGATTAAGGGTTTGTTGTACACTCTCAATCGATGTCCATTCACTGCAAAGGAGTTATGAGAATCATCTATAGCCGGACCCATGCAACTGCTATCAAAACAGCTTCTACTCATAAGGTCCCAAACTGGATGACACTTGAACCAACTGGCCAAGGACCTGAATTAATTACTGGCTTGTGGGATGGCAAGGAGAGGACTTCATGCTGTTTGGATCTCATATTTTTCCTCGCGAGTTCTCTCAACAATTTGGGAAGGAAATTGGGCACCTTGTCCGTGACACCCCCCGCACACCGCTGGTAAAGATATCTTCACATAAACTCAACCACCTGACAGCCACTTGATATAGGGCTTTTGTCTTTACCCACTTGGTCACAAAGTCTGGGCACACCAAGATGTACTTCTTCTTCCTTTACTGTTGGGAGCAATTGGCCCTACAAAAATCTAAAGTTTGTCGAATGGTTCACCACAACCTATGGTCGTAGGGTGGGCATTCGGCTCACAGAATGGCCTTCCCATCCCTTTGACAACCGCTGCCTTTCTTACATATTTTGCTGCATCTTTGAACAGTGTCGGCCAATAGTATCCCGATTGCAAACTCCTTAGGCTGTCATATCTTGTCAGAGAAAGTTCCTCCACATGGCCCATCATGACAGTTCAAAGATATCGGGAATTTATCTTCCTGGACACATCTCTTAATAATCATATTAGGACTTGTATAAAGAGATCACTTCCCACCCAAAAATAGTAAGCACTTTGTTGGATAATTCTTTCTTTTGTGGTGGTGATATGAGCTATCCTCCTCAGAGTTAGTAATTTTCACAAGGGTCTTAACAACATCAGTAAAAACAAATGTTCATCGTATTATTGCTCACTGATATCAAGACTATCTTGGGGAATACGAGAAAGAAAATCAAGAACTACATTCCTCTTCCCCAATATCAACTATGGTGATACAGCTGTTGAATTCTTGAAGTAGCAAAATCCTTTGGGTGATTCTACCAGTAGTGATCGGTTTGTTCATCAAGAATCTGATTGTGTGAGTGGTCAAGTAAAAATAAAACCTCATATCCAGTAATGTGGTGACAAAATTTGTTGATGGAATGAACTAATGCTTAAAAATTCCTTCTCTGTTACCGTGTATTTCAATTCAGGAGGGGTCAAGTTCTTGCTAGTAAATAGATCAGAGCAATTTCTGTTGGTTCTCTTTGCCCAAGCACTCCTGGCAGACCCAGTACCGCTGAGATGTGAGGAAGGGACCAAATGGTCCTCCCAGAATAGGTGGACAAATTTGTTTTAAATCCTCAAAAGTACTTGTACCATCATCCCAACAGGAATTATGCCCTTGTCAATAGTTTAAACATTGGGATGGCTACTTTTGTGAAGTTTTCAATAAATCGCTCTAATAACTGATGCCCCAAAAGCTCTCACATCTTTCCTGCCTTTGGAGATGAAACATTAACTATCACCTCAATTTTATTGGCCCACTTTAATTCCTTCAGCAGACAGATGATGACCCAACACAATCCCTCTCATTAAGAGCATTTTGCATTTTCGCGGGTCGAGGGATAGATTTGATTCTTGGTAGCTAATCAAGACTCTCTAGGTTACTTAGGGCTTCTTCAAGGGTGTTACCATAGACAGTAAAGTTCATCCATGTAAACCTCCACATACCATGAATCAAGTCAGCAAGACACCAAGGACAGCTCTCGAAATGTCGAGAGGAGCGTTATATAATCCAAAAGGAAGCACTTTATAGCATAAGTGCCCTACATGACATGTGAATGTTGTCTTGTCCCCTGGCCTCTGAGAAATCTGAATTTGGTTAAATTCCACTATATCCATCAAGGAAAAATATCTTTTCCAACCAAGGTATCCAAAACCTGATCTTTGAAGGGTAAAGGAAATAGTCTTTCTGGGTTGCCTTGTTCATCTCCCCTAAATTCACACACATCCTCCATCATTTACCTCTTTGGGTACCACAACAAGAGGTGAAACCCATTTGTTGTCAGGAATTGGATAAATGAATCCAACATTTACCGCTTCTGTAATTCTTCTTTACAAAGTCTTTCAGGATTGAATTCATGCGATTTGAGGTTAGTTCTACTGGGGTAACTGCTGTTGATATAGATATGGTGAATGCAGTGTCGTGGTGTACTCCCCTCATGTCGTTGTGCATTCCAAGAAAACTGACTGCTCTTTTCAAAAGTTTTGTTAATTGTTCTTGTTGGTTGAGACTCAATTCAGAGTTGATAATTAGACATCTACCTGGGCTAAGTTCTACTAATCGGAATGGTATGTGGCCCCGAAAGTGTTCGTAAAATGGAAGGAAAACCATGGATGGTGAAATGAGGAAAATAACTCACTTCGCTCCTGAAAATCCTCTCCCAAAATCCGATCATATTGAAGATAGGTTTGTGGGGAACTCAACATTTTCTCAGCTACGGTAAAAGAAATTGACTTAAAATGTCATCCTCTATAGGTTCTGCGCAGCATGGACTCCTGCATCAACATGTAATAATAAAGATTCCTTTCTACTCAATATCATTCTCATAATAGGGACACTTCAAACAACATAAATCTTCTCAGAATCACCGAAAGGTGGAAACAGTGTAAGTTTCTCTGAAGAAATACCATTTGAGATAAACATAACTCCACCACGACATCCTATGAAAGCTACCGTGGCTACAACTGGGGTCTCCCTAAAAATGATTGGATGGCCTTTTGGGGTCCTTTGAATGAATAATCATGAAGTCAATAGGATATTCCCACAAATTTAAAGTCACAAGGATGTCATCAAGAACTCCAACAGTTTTTATAGTGGTTCTATCATCACCGCCCAAGAACTCAGAGAGTAGGACTAAGGAATTGATTTAATTGGTAACAGCCCACTGCGGTTACAGTCATTATACTAATGGTTGCACCTAGATCAATCCAAAGTATTACCAATAGCCACATTGTTGATAGTCACTGAAAATATTGGGTTCCCTGGGTTGGCAAACTTTACAATTTTAGGTGTTTCTGAAATATAATTTGACAGCTATCCTACTAGATGAATTGTGGGTGAATCTTTCTGTTTTCAATCGGTTTCTATCGCGTAGTTCTTTAATGGTTTTGGTGTAGATTGGAACATCTCTGATTGTTTGTAATAATGGAATCTTAATACAGACATTTATTATTTCATTCATGATGTCAAACTCACATTGTACAATTTGGTTTTTCAATGAGCAAATTTTCTTCGTGAAAAATGAGGCGTCAAAGGACCTCGAGTTTGTGTGTTATGTTGTGATTCAGATTATTTTTTTTTTGGAATGATAACATCTTTCATGGGTGTCTCACTTGATAAATTATCCATAGACTCATCTCATGTTCTTGGATAATTACTCTTGGTAATTGTTTTTGTTATGGGCTGAATTTTATTTAAATTTTTTCAGATCTCAGTTGTACTTCTTGAATAGAAATAGGGTTTATGTTGTAATGGATAATTCGAAATCAAAGATATGGAGTGGTAGAGGTGGTCCGTGGTTAGGATTTGGAATGTATTGAGCGGGCAAAATGGTAGGATTTGGTGGATTCTGGAGGCCTTCTGAGGGGTTTGTTGAATGGGTGGTAACGAGGTGGAGTAAAACCAAGAAGTAATTGTTGCATACTATGATTACCACGCATGGATTCGGGAATTCATTGCATAAGCCAATGTTGGTTATTTCCAAAGTCTCTCCATCCCCTCGTACCATGGCCATTTTGTGGAGCCAATTCTGGCCGCCCACAAGTTTTGTTGTTTTTGAGAGAAGGGTGGATAATAGCTAAAAGATTGTGGGGATGGTTCCCGACATGCATTTGCATTTGGATTTTTAGGTTGCCAAGGCCTCTTAGGTGCATATGGGGTCCCTGGATCTTCCCTTGAATATGGCTTCTGTAAACCCTGCGGATGGGAAATCTTCTGTTTTATGATTTTAGTACATATTGCACATACAGAACATTGTCCAAAGGACATCTTTAAAGGAGTTCTTTTCCTCAGATTTTAAAGTGTACACATAGTTGGTGGGACAGTGGTTTTCCTCTCCCTTCTTTCTCTCTTACATCTTCAGTGTCTAATTGAGAGCCAAATTGTTCCTAAAAGGTCTGCTTTAAAATTTTCCTATGCTGTTTCCTACCTCAATTCTAGTAACTCCTTCCCACCGTGATGTTGATGTTTTTGCATTTTTGTTGACCGGTTCTCACACACTTTTTGCAGCTTTCCCTCTACTTCATGAGTGTTATGCCTCAACATTGTTTTAAAGTTTTTCATGAACGTTCTCAAGCCATTGTTGAGAGATCACCATATTCCTCTAAAACTCCTTTAAGAAAGAGTCTTGATTGCTTCATCTCGAGATCACTATATTTGACTCTTTGAAGGGTGGTGAAAATCTCTGCAGTGTCCTATGGCTTTCATATTGTCAGTTTGCATTTTGAAGCATTCCTGTGAATCCTTAGTTCCTAATGAGTTCCGTACTTTTGTGTAATTCTGCACCTTCCTACATAATGTTGTATTCTCCTAAACTCTACGAACCAACGTGAATGCACCTTCGTGGTGGCGTGAGTCACCCCACCTGGCGTGCATCCCGGAGATAGTTATAACTTCATGGATGCTCTTAATCCCAAAGAAAGATATCTGGGTCCTTACTATTTTTCCCATGGAAGGTTGGTAGTGCTGAAAGTTGGATATTTTTCATATTGACATCATGGACTAAATCCAAAATAGGAAACCCAAAGGTGGTTTCTGGTGTTAACTCATTCTTGCTTTGTTCTTCACCTTTCATTTTCTAATATGAAGTCTCCCATGTGTCTCTCCCCTCTTCTCCCATGGTAAACCACTACTGGAATTGTATATGCAATCTCGATCTTTCAGGAGGGGTGTAAAATCCCACCTTTACTGGATTCTTTTGTCATAAGTGTTATCTCCTAATGGTTCTTTTGAGGATCCTATTACATCTGATTCAACAATTGTAGCTGTTATCCGTGGAACCATAAGAAAGAAGGTTCCCCGAAGAGCTTGTGTTTTCTTTGGATCAACTGTGTCATCTGGGGCTGGATCACCAAGGTTTTGTGTTTGTTGATGTATGGTGTTTCGCGGTTCTAGGTTTTGTTCTATGGTTCTCAAATGCACTTTTGCCTCAGCTTCTATCGCTTTTGGGTGGAGGCTCGCTTTTGTTTTTTAAAATTTCCCCTAAATCTACCTCTCTGATCTCTATTTCTCATGAAGCCTAAATGAAAGGAAAAGAAACTAAGATTGAGTTCTCGTGAGTAACTGTGGATAACTCCGGAGCATAATGGTTTTCACCCTTTGTTCTTCTGCTCTTACTATCAACCTACCTACCACCACACCAACCAAGTGCATTCCTAAAACTAATCAAACAACTATCTAACTTACCCAAAATGCAAATCACTTTGAATCTGGCTACTAAAAAAATGTCAGTCATGAGACATTAAAGATTTTAATGACTCAAATACCAATTGTCAAACCAGTAGCAAACTAGAGCTGCTGCATTTGTATGTAAGTGGTGGCATTCACCCCATCTAAAGTGATTTTCATTATCCTTAGAAGAAAACACAAACCTACTCTGAGAAACTGAATCCTAATGACCATCCTGAAACTACTACCCCTACTTAATTCATCAATGTAAAATGCCCTCATGCCTAAGTGTAGATGCTTCTATTTCTACTCTAATGTAATTTCTCAAGACTATCTACCACTGCCTTTAATCATCTATCATCACTTTATTCAAGCTATACGTGAAGATTATTTCCTAAGATTCTTTTAATCTAAATATCGTAAAATAAATCAAACTGTCACTGTAAAACAAAGAAATATCCTACTTACCCTAATAGTACCGGAAGCTTCCTCTAAATTAACTGCAATCTAACTATCCTAAATAAGCAGAGTAACTAACTATCCAAACCAAAACGCTTGCAACCTAACTATCCTAACAAAAGCAAAGTAAACTCAAACTCACATTCTCTTTAATCTATGTTCAGATTGAAAACGGGAAACAAAGTAAACCTAGTTCATGCTCTAAATTCTACAGAATTAACCATTCTTTCAACACTCATCAACGAATATCTATTAATATGTCGTTCTAGATACAATTGAAGAATAATTTAAGCAAGACTCTGAACAAGTTAATTCCCAAACTCTAAGCTAACATGCATGCAAACCATAAGATACCCAAAAAATCCAAACTCTAATGTAGAGAAAAGCAATGACTTGAACCTGTTTGGCGGGACCAACCAAAAGGTATGATCACGAAGTTGAACAACTGTGAACTATTCAATCATCCCACGCGAACACTAGCCATTTCCACTTCCTATGTAAATTTCGTGAGAAATAACTCAAATCGCATGACAGGGAAACAACATAACGTAAGGGCAGATTGTAATAACATAAAATGGTCATAGCATAACATAAATCAACATTTCTAGGATTGATCTCTCTGCTTTATATAGATCCTCCTCAAAGTAGCTTAAACAATAAAGATATTAATTCCAACGGATCCCGTGATCCAAAAAATAACTAAATCAGCCAGGAACGAATTACATCTTCGTATTACCAGCACAATGGCGTGAGTCATGAAGTATTACAACTCTGCTCTATAATTTCGCCTTCAATGAGCATATGGGTGATGACTCCATCTATCATGTAACATGCACTGTCTCCCACTCTAGCCATAACGCGCGGATCTTTAGCATCTTCGTTGGTATCTCCACGGGGTACGAGCTGGTACCTGGTACTGGAAAATCCTGTTTCAAATAGAAATAGTACCTAACTCAAGCCACATTAGTTTCAATATTAATTTAAAGCATCAAAATACATAAAAATAACTTGAAACATAAGAATACCTTGAGTAACCCCATTGAGTGGTAAAGAGATGTCAAGTGTATCATAACAAGGCCAAAAGGGGTGGTACTGGGTATGGCAATGGAGGTCTTTGTGATATAATATAGGCAAAACATAGTCAAAACTGGAGACCAACACTCTTGATTTAAAATTTCTGAACTTTGTTTAATAAGTGTGCCACTCCTTGGGAAGCTTGTATGAGTCTACTCCCAACCCCACCATGTTTTGTAAGGAGTCGGGGACTAAATTATACAAGTCTTGGATGTTGTTATCCAGTGCCAATGTGTTGGTCCTAACCTCATCAAGTTACTTTTAATTTTGATAGTTGATGCATTAAGTATGAGTAGTGACAACATTAAAGGATTTGATGTAGTGATAATGTGTTTGTCATCCTTGCCAAAAAGTGTCACTTAAACCCAAATATTGATATTCTACGACCCACTAAAAGGGTCAATGGAAAAAAATCACATGGACATCATGGTGTTCAATCTGAGGGCTGTGAGAAAACACGTAACTCTAGTAGGTCAAGATCCCACCCTATATAAAAGAAACATTTAAGAGAACATTCTCCATGGAAAATAAAACACAATCAAGGTGGAGATGATAGAAGTTACTAAGGTTTCCAATGCTCATGAATCCATCAGGTAAATAATGCAACTGGAAATAAAACAAATTAAGATATATTCAATCAATGACAATTGGAACAAACTTTGTATGCAATATCTTAGGACATATTAAATTGAGTCAATGAAATTAACGTGTACTTTTGCAATGATTTGGAGGAGGGATATGAAACAAACTATGGAGACACAATAGTACAAGATTATGTGGTAGAATCCAATGATGAATGAAAATATTTTAACATGTTTGATTGCCTCTATAGTTTCCTACCAAGACAAGCATACCCACAAAGCATACAAGCATTAACAACAACCAAAACCAAAAGGCAATGATGTTTATCAAGCACACAACCATGGCTAAGCTACGGTAGTACTATTTAGAAAGATGCTCCTTGTGAAATGGTTTTGTAATTCTTAGCATTCAATATTTAGTGTTTTCATTGCCTTCATTATTGTATTATGTTTGCATATGTGTAGGTGTTTGAGAGAGCTCTTACCTCACTTCTTCTATTCAACTAACATGCATTTTCAACCTTTTCACATCATCATGATGTACTTTTTGCACCTTCATGGGTAATTTATAGTTATTATATAAATCTTATCCTTAACACTTATGTGATCACTTTAAGACTTTGTTACCACTTCAACCATCACAAGTGATAATGGTGGCATTCAAACAATGGTATATGGTTTCTTTGAGGTGATTCTATGAGTAATATATGGAGCAGATACCTACAAAATCAAGTATTTTTTCCTTATAGGAAGTAGTACCCATGAATTCAATGATGGTTAATCGAAATTCCTCTATTAAAATAGCAACAACATGTAAATTTGGCACCTCTTGTAGATTATATAGTGGTTACAACTCAGTCTAGTGTTTATTAAACACTTCCTCTATTGTTTTAAGATCAATATTTTATGGTTTTGGAAATGGGTCATCTTACTTGCATTGAATTCCAATGCAATTTTCTTCTCTTCCCAAAATTATGGGTTCTATCAAATATTCTTAATGGTAATGTTGTTTCTTTTACTTTTAACAATAGAATAATTTCCTTTAAGAAAAAAAAACAACTTTAAAAAGCCAAAGGTTGATTTGTGGTCAAACACTTAGAATCGAAAAATTTCTAATAATTATGTGTGGCAAGGTTGGAATCGCATTGAATTCCAATGCAATTTTCTTCTCTTCCCAAAATTATGGGTTCTATCAAATATTCTTAATGGTAATGTTGTTTTTTTTACTTTTAACAATAGAATAATTTTCCTTTAAGAAAAAAAAAAAACAACTTTAAAAAGCCAAAGGTTGATTTGTGGTCAAATACTTAGAATCGGAAAATTTCTAATAATTATGTGTGGCAAGGTTGGAATCAATAGCAGTGCCCTACAAAGTGCTATGATACAAATGTAATAAACAAAAATTGTTTATATATTGAATATAAAAATTAAATAGAACAACCATGAAAAAATTATATAGGATATATATAATTGATTGATGATAGATATATGATTATGATAGGATGTGTAATTGTGTATAAGTATACAATAAATGATCACACACTTTAATAGACATGCCTCTTATACATTTGAATTTTGGTTGTTTAATATTGTTTTATTATGATTAGTATTAATATTTATTATTATTATAATTATACAGGTATTTATGTTCGTTATATTAAGTTGGATTAACTCTGGGAAACAATCCATGGTTGAGCATGCTTGAGCCAAAGAAGTCTTGGTATATATGACCTTCTCAGGAAGTCCCTATCATTGAATGCAAGCCCTAGAGGTGAATATTGATGCTACATTATTCATTTCATTGGTTTCAATATCACTCCTTTACCCTTATGAGCATCACCTGATGCAGTGAGTGTTAAGTGGATTATTCAAAACTCATGAGAATTATTGGTCATTAGTGAATGACCCTCATGAGAGATGGGTCATAGATGAGTGACTCTTAATACACAACTAATCCCAAAATAATGATATTTCATAATTTTGGATTACATAATCCTCACACAAACATTTTTTGGATGTTGAAAGTTTTGTGATGCAACTACTTAAAAGGGGATAGAACTTGACCAAAATGCACCCTAACAATAAATTGCCTAATCAAAAGACCATTGTGAAGACATGGGACCCTACATTGGGTTAACCTGCACCTAGAAGTGATAGAACCATGACATATATCAAGTTACAAGGAACCTCTACAATAATCTAATCATCCTCTAGTGGGAAAAAGTGACCATAATTGGAAATTTTCAAAGAAGTGATCATGCACATACTAGATAAGTTGTTAAGAGGAGCCCATTAACATTTGGAACTAGAAACTAGTTATGGTCATGTTGACTGGCTACATGGAAAGATCACCTCACTACTACAATAGGGCCATTTCACATCCTAATTTGGTGTCATCCTATGTTGAAATTGAGGAAAAGGATGCACAAGGGTATTTTTGCATCTCACTGTGTATCTTGTTTTGTCTCCTTTTGCATCATTTTTTACATCCTTTTTTTTATGTTTGTGTCTCATCAACATTGTAACACCTTGTTTCCCCCAGATTGTAAATATAACT